>JAVJGG010000094.1:5286542-5302823 GCA_035590195.1 Aviceda cuculoides
GAGAAGCTGAAAAGTCCTTGATTTCAGACTAAACACTACTGAGCAACAACTGAAAACATCAGGGTGTTATCAACATTGTTCACATACTGAACTCAAAACACAGCACTGTACCAGCTACTAGGAAGACAATTAACTCTATCCCAGTTCAAACCAGGACACTCTTTAACATATAAAATAAAACCTATTGGCTCTTCTAGAAAGTTATCATGACAAAACTAAATGTGTGAACTTAAGGGAAAGTGATTTTATTTTACAGAATTTCTAAACAGATTTATCTTCCCCATTCTCATTCATTCTTGCATTGATAAAATTTCCTAACACCCACAAGCATTTGAAGACGGGTGCCCAAGTGGTCTGCCTGGGACTGTTTGCGTGTGACAGAGAGAGGAAGAGATGCTGGCGGTCGCGTCCTTGTCGCGTCTCTGGGGTTCTTCTGGACTGGCAACAAATGGCCTTTTATATTGCTTGTGAGTCAGTAGTTGGTAGGGGTTGGTGCTTTGCTTCAGGATTTCGCCTTCCTTCATCTTCATAAATCTTAGGGTTTTTATTTGAAATAAGTGTCTCTTTTTGCTTATTGGAAAAAGAATGGTGTATGTGACGTGCTCTGTGAGGCTTGCTGCCATGCTCCTGTCGTTAGGATGCCGGGTCTTCCACGGGCAAGTCATCAGTGCTGTGCTCTGGCCAGAGTGCAGGCTTTCTGGTCTTAACATAAACACATTCCTCAGCTGTACTGCTGGGAGGGGTGTTCTTCATCATCAAAGCAGATTTTTCTTTTAACTCTGGTTCTGCTGTTTCTTGAGGTGCGTTCGTACATGCATTTCCATTTGTGTTTTGTTCATAACAATCTTAATATTTTTCTCACTGTTCGCTAGGATTTGCACACGGCAGTGTTTTCAGTGAGGTGATATATGCAAGTTGCTGTGTTTGCAATATAATAAGAAAAGACCGGCAAATACTAAGAAGGAGTGCAATGAACAACGCTACTAGCCTTTTCTTTTTAAGCCATGTGTGTTAGGTGAGCAAGATGAGAAACTTAATGCAAAACATCACTGTGTGTGGGAGATTGGTTCTGCAGGAATTTTGCAGTTGTCCTGACTCCGCATACTTGCTTTTCCTTGGATTCAGTGATGATGTCTCAATGAATTTGTAGATACGTTCAAAATGGGATAAAAGCCTGTGCCTGTTCCCCTAGAAGAGGGGTTTCGTTGCTTTGCTCAGCATAAATTTATCACCAGGAAGTTAACACAACCTTGTGCACTGCAAGAATTCTCTTCTAAGGCAAGCCGCTTCATTTCTTTGCCAAAAGACTCTTGAACTCACCTGCCATCTGAGTAATATCACAGTGATATTTGTAAAGGCTTCTCTTTTATGATGAACATGTGTCCTGTTGCACAATGTATTTTTGTCTTGACTCTGTTTATCAGTTGTGTCATATAGGAGTTATTTCACAGAAGTTGCTGCAGCCACTTTTATAATTGGGTGTGAGTGTAAAGGCCGAACTAAACACTGTAGGACTTTTTCTCCAGTTGGGGGATTTACATGCAGCTCCCTCAAAAGCTGTGCAAACAGCTCCTTTGTCAGTTCACTGCTAAATAGAGAAGCCCGAAGGAAAGTTAACTGTACCGTGCTGAGGTTGGCAGCTTTCCAAAGGCAGGTGCTAGATATTAAATCACCTAAATTAGAGGTGAAGCGTGCTGGTAGGAACCCATCAGAAGCTGGGAGCTGTTGCCCTTCGGCAAGAAGAGGTGTTACCTGTGGTGTAATTGGTGATGTCTTGTGTTGGTTTGGAGCACGGGACCCAGCTCTCAGTGCCGTTCTGGGGTGCTGCACCTCCCACCCAGCGCTGGGTGCCTCCCCAGCTCTTCTGCCAAAATCTGCTCTTGAGCTCTTGCTAGAATCTCTGTCACGGAGTCTATGCCATAAAGTGTGATGGATAAAAGGAGCACCTGAAGTGACACTGCTGGTTTTTGTACCTAGCTCTGATTATTTGTTCCTCTCAGCTGAAACTATTCACTGTGTTTGAGCTGAATGAATTTGTAGTTTGGGAATGACCCAAACCTGTTTTGCTGAATGCTTCATGAAAACATTTGCCCGTTTAAAATGCCCCATATACCTGATATGTCTGCTAGAGAGTATGAGCCTTCCTGCCATATTCAAATGCGAAGAAAAGGTCTGCATCTCAATTTAAAGGCAGAATTCTGCTTTTGTTCCTGTCTGAGTGGTGTTGCACTTGGCTTTCCCTCCATGCAAGCATGTAAAAATATCAAAGTATTTATGGTGGTGCCAAAAATGAAGGTTTTGTGATAAGCTATCCTGTTTTGTTTTAATTTAGAAGAAAATACTGGGACACGATGTGCAACAATATGCACATTATATGGAGGAGGGATAATTTATGTGTTTGCAAGGAATAAGAAGGTGATGGGTGTACTTTCGGCTTGCATCTCCAGTACCTCTAATTACTCTTGGAATCCAAAGAAAGAAATGACAAAGTTTCATTTGAATCAAGCACTTGATTGAAATGGAAAAAAGAAATTCTGATAAGATAGGAATGCGTAGGAATTACTGTCTAAGTTGGATTGGTTTGAAGCTCTGAAGCTCATAACTAATTTTACAAAAGTAATGTAAAAAGTATGTGTCTAACATGCAGAACACTTTAAACTTGGAAATAATAACCAAAATCTTCAACTCCCCCAAAAGCCAGGAACTTTTGTAGATTGAATTCAACATCCAAATAGTTCAGTACTTTTTTTTTTTTTTTTTTTTTTTTAAATGAAGGCAAAGCTGTAATTCTTTTGTTATTTTCCTGTTGATAGTGTCCTCTGTAGTACCACGGTTGTTACGCAGGAGTGCGTAAGTTCCCAACTTTCTCTGGTAAGTGGAACATTACAGGATCATGAAATGAGGCAGTGCAGGTGAAAGTGCGCGAAGTTGCACTCATTCCCCCTCTGCCATAACGTTTACTGTCTTTTCCTGGTGGATACCTATTGTCACAGCAGCTGGCACTAGGCATGATCCACAAAATGGGTCTGTAATAGCCCAGTGCGATACACTGCTTTGCTTGTGACGTGACTGCCGAACTGAGAAGATATTCAGGTCACCCAAGAGAAGGCATCGAGGTTTTGTGTTCCCGTTGTCTTGCTGACTTGCTTCTTGACCAGAGCTCAGCTGCCAGGTGCGCTGTGATGACCTGTATTGCAATAGAATTTACCCAAGCTCTAGAGTGATGTTGGCATTCTTCAGCAGCGATTTCAGTGTTGATAACGGGCAAACACCATGGCTGTAATGAGCGGCAAATGCCATGAACGTTCCTAGAAGAGTTGCCACAATATGTAATCCCTTTGAATAAGGGCTGAAATCAGATGTGTTGCAGGACTGGCAACACATTCAGAATATGTCTTGTTTGTTGTTCTGCTGTGTACTAAGGAGAAAATCCCTCTCCGATGCCTTCGGTGAGCCTATGCATATTCTTTAATGGGAGTTGTGCTTAGAAAACTGTATCTGATAGACAATTAGTATAATCTTTCAGCTGTCACCTGATAAACCTTTTTATATTTACCATCCAAACCGCAGGTTATTTAGTACCGTAAGTATTTACTGTTGGCATTTTTAGCTGCTTCATTGTTTGTTAAAAGCAGATCAGTGTACATGCAAGATTTGCATTATTTTGGGTGAGGGCTTACTGATGTTAAAAAAACCCAAATATTGATGTAATCCTGATAAGATCAGTGAGGAGTGATAATTCTCCCTAATACTCTCTTAATTTTGCAGGAGAGAAAATTAAACTTGCTCTTAATGAAACTTGTCACCAGTCTGTGAACTAGTTGTTTAATCAAGATGACACAAAATCACCTTCACAATTACCTTTGATTGTAAGAGGTATCATTGTTCACCAGTAATGTATTCTTTCCTCAAAACCATTTTTAAACGTCAAGTACTACAGGATTGATATTACATAGCTTAAATTCAGTGACATATACAAAGTCAAATCACTAGAATGTTGCTGTAACGGTGTATTTCTTAAATGAGTACATTGTTCCGCAGCGATTAAAATAAAATTAGTCTTCTGAAATGATCCCCCTTCTAGGCTGCTATAATGTTTTTTTCTTTGTTCTTCATCACACCTATAAATATCTTCCCATTTCTAATTGCCAGGAGGTTTAGGTTCTGTGAAGACTCATTCTCTCTCTCTTTTTATTTTCTTCTTTTTTCCTGAAGATATATTAAGCCTCCAGCTCTTGAAGTTGGCTTCAATTTACACTTTGGTTCCTGAAACTATGCTTGATAAATCGTTGTCCACAGATGTTGTCTGTTTTAATTGCTTAATTTTCCAACTAATGGATCAAAACTTGAACAGACGTACTGTTTTCTAACTGAAGCGGGGAAGAAAAAAATAGACACAGGATAACTGAAGTCAGCTTGCGGATGGATTGAGAGAACTCACCTTTTCTTTCTAATTAGTTTCTGCAGTTCACTCAGGGTTGAGGCCTTGAGAGGTGTTTAGAAAGGCAAAATGTGAGCAGCAAAAAACTGAGGGGTGGGAAACGATCAAGCAGAAGATGCTCAGTTCTAAAGTAGGATGCAAGTTACCTAACTGGAACTGATACGCATACACATCTGTGGGCAGTCAGGCAGCTACCTAATGAAAGAGCCTACAGGATCACAGGAGTGCAGGTCTTGTTCTGCATTAAGGGGGCATGTTTGCCAGCTCAAGATGAAAAGAGGTGCTGCAGGAGCTCGACAAGGCATGAGAAAGCCCTGCTCTTCTAAACGCAGCTGGATCCTCATAAACCCCAAGGCAAAAGGTGAGCTATAAACACAGGCGTTGGCCTTTGAGGCTGTTTTGACAGTGAGGCCATTGCTGTGAATTCCTTGTAAAGAGCCGGTGGGACTGTCTCCCTCCTCACTTTGTTCTTCCTCTTGGTCTTTGTCGAGTGAGAGAGAATAAACATCCTGCTGTGGCTCAGGTCTACTGGGATTCAGGCAAGAACACAGTCTGCTGGCTGGGACCTTAGGAGAAGATTTTCCTCTGCAGTATAAATATGGAAACGCCAGCATGGGTAAACTTTTGGCAAAAAATCAGGTATTTTCAAAGCCATCATGCATATGAAACCCAAGTGAGCTTTGGACTTGAAGTCCCAAATAATGCTTTCCCAAATCCACTGAAAAAAATCAGAGAAGAAAATTGGGGGAGGGCAGTTTCTAAATGGAGTGGTTTGTTCCTAGTGGTGGCCCTAGTATGCATTTGCAGTAACCTCAGGAGGTTAAAACCAGACTTGACTAATCAGCCTTTAGGTCTTGTCTGTAATCTCTATTGCTTAGACAGGCTGTGCTCTTAATTCTGGCTCCTAAGTTAGATGTCTAAAGTCAAAAAACCCTGAACCCTTCATGGGCACAACTGAAGTCCTCTCACAGTGCCCTGGGTAAGTAGAGGCGCTCCAAGAGACCCTCTGATGACTCTGTCAGGGCTTTAGTTGTTGCGTTGTTAAAGATCCGAGGCTAAATGTCCTGTTAGCTGTAATTTCCAGGCAAGGAAATGCTTATTCAGCCTGAATTACATTAAAACTTGTTGTCTTATATTTTATTTGGGCTTCTGGGTATTATTCATCATCAATTTATGTTGCTTTGTCTTTCTTTTTTTCTATGCTATCTGGGTCTAAGTCTACATTAAAAATTCACATCGGTAGCATAGTGGATGCTTCTCTATTTCCTTGCTCACCAAAAGGCAAAACACGGCTGCAAAGAACCAGTATGGCAAGGATCAGCTTCTGATAATAAGCCTTTGCTACAGGGAGGCGATCTGTTTTGAGGCAAGGAAGAGCATATGTTTTCATAGGTGTGTTTTTTGTAAAGGCAGAAAAAAAGCTTGCCATGATAGCATAGTGAAGAATATCCAGGCAGCTGTATTTTTCCTGATATTTTTCTATTTTTTTTCCCCAAGAGTTCGAATGTTTTTAATTATCTGACAAAACTTCTGTCGAAAAAACATTTTTAAACCAAATCCATAGTATCCTGGTAGCATGCAAGGTATTGCTTAATTCTTTATGGTAGTCTTTGTTCAAGTGGCCAGTTAAAAATATTTTCTAAGGTTACCAAACCTGAAACATAAACTTCTTACAGGTTTTATAGTGTGTGGCTTACAGGAGAACTGAAGTCTTTCACGTTGCCATCTGCTTTCTGCTCGTCAAGTCTCGTTGGAAACCATCTATTCACAGTATTTGCTTACAGCTATTTTGAAGAGATTTGCATTTATCAGTATAATCTAATTAGGTCCTTTTATTAGGGTTGAACATTTAAATGTTTGCAGAAATAGGGATTAACAATTAGCTTTTTTTGTTCTAACACATTGTAATAGGTGCAATCCATTAACTAAAACATTCCAAGTCGTATGTGTACTTGATCTCCTGAAGCAGCAACTGATGTAATTGCTGTTCTTTTCCTATTGTGATGATTTGAACTGGTAAATAGTTCTTTGCTAGTAGTTTCTTTGACCTGTTTTTTCTTTCTTTTATGGTCAGAAATTTTTCATTAACAATTCCATTTCACTGACTTTATCCATAACATAAAATATTTCCCCAGTGATTTCTGCAAACAGTATTTAGCTTCTAATTATTTCATAAACAGTTCAGTGATTTCAATAACATTTTTTCCATGTGCTGCTAGATAACATGCCAGTATGGCAAAGGGCTCATAATGTTCATTCCTTGCTTGAGCTAAGGTTAGCAAAGTGCAAGCTGCATTGTGATACTGCGGTCTTTGCAGCAAGACCAGAGGAATGAGGCTTATAGTTCCTAAAATGAACTCATTCCCTAAAATCTGTGGATTTTGACATTTTTATTGTGTAAGTAAAAAAAAAATATATATATATATAATATTTAAACCAAATACTGTTTAAGGTTTGCATTCATAGCCAGGACATGATCCATAGGAAATCAGGTTAAAAAGGCCAATTATTAAAATTAATTAAGAAAACATAAGAAACTGGGGAGGTAAATGAGACAAATGCCATAGCAGTTTAACTCTACTGTCCTCTTACTTTTAAATTACTTTTTGTTGAACCTTTCATAATTCCAGTTCAGTGTTGCTATTTTTAACAAGAAAAAAAATAGAGACCTTTCAAATTACCTTTAACAGATCAAAGAAAGAAGTGTTTTTTTCTAATTACTAAAACTCCATTCATATCCACAACCCATTAAGAAAACAACAGTACTTATACATTCCTGTGACAAAAGCTGTACTGAAGAACACAAAAAAGAAATAGGTCCTTCAGAAATACAGTGTATTATTTATCATCTGAGTATATTTGCAGTTATGCTGGATCAGTCACAAAATACTTTTGCGTGGTTTTTTATAATTTTTAAAACAAAAGGCTTATAACAATTACAATGTTGAACCACTGAAATGAGAAGAGCAATAGACAAATACCAGCTCTGTTTATAAGCACTTTTAACCTGGTTTTGGTTTTTACAGTGGTTACTCCCAATTGTTACTTTATTATAAATACCAATATTTGTTGGCATTTATAGAGAAAGGGTAGTGGAAGAGACAAAGAGAATTTCCACAAAATTTACTTATTTGATGAAGTTCGTGTTTGTCTGCAAAACTGAGTGTGTGGTCATTAGCCATGCCTGATATCTGTACATTCCATTTAATGCTGTTTATTTACAGTGCTGTTTTTTTTTCTCAGTAAAACAAAGATTATCTAGAAATGTAGACAGGTTATGGTTCCCCCAGGAAGAGGTGATTTTTTTCATTTGTTTGGGGGTAGTGGGTTTTTTGTGGGTGTTTTTGGGTTTTTTTGTTTTGTTTTGTTTTGTTTTTTAAGTATACTAAACACACTTTTAATATAAAAGCAAGAAAGAAATACAGTCTTCATTTTCCTAGGCATTCCATAGGGTTTGTCACTGCTGCCTAAAATTGGTTCCTAAGAATCTGACTAGTGTTTTCAAGTTTGGATCCTATTAGATAGACCTAATGAATAGTATTTGGGTATTTTCACTGATAGATATAGCAACATAGCAAGATGGTAATTCTGCAATTCCGTGTGAAAAGATCTCTCTGTCAGCCAAAAGCAGATGTGGTGGCATGGCCTGTGTTTGAAAGGTTTAAGTCTTATTCTTGTCAGTCAGTATCACTTGAGTGATTAAAAGCTAGAGAATTCTTGAAGAGATCATTGCTGTCAGTGCTGTGTTAATTAAAAAACAAGCTACGTTTAGTATTTAGCTTATTCGTAAAGGTTTGCATTACTTTCCAAGTATATCTATACAATTTTATATTCTGCATGAAGAATATTGCAGTACCTATGTGAAGAGATAGTTAAAAATAAAAGAATATCAAAAAGAAGATTATTAGTAATGCAGCTGAAGCACTGCTGAAATGTGGTTCATCAGGGTATGCTCTTTGTACATAGGTAATGCTGTCAAACAGACCAAAATAACTGGATTCAAAGGCTGGATGAATAATGGCTAAAGATATAATATTATAGTACTTCTTGAAGAATGTACCTTTTGTAATTTTGTTACTTTTTAAAATATGCATCGTACTTAAAATGGGTGTTATGCAGAGCTCTGAGATGATTCACTTTCCAGTTTCAGTATTTACTCTTTTTTTTGATGTATAGCTGTTCATGAGAATATTTAAAAGTGAATTTTCAATAATTTGAAACAATTAAAAGAAACATTTACCGTCAGTTTATCGAAATCTCGTTTCCCTTTCGTGTTTGTAATTGATGAACTCTCCTTTTTTTAAAAGAGTTTACCATTCTTTACTCCAAAGGACCTATTTGTTAGTGTGTTTGGTTTTTTTCCACTACTGCTTTTCATCCCTTTTCCGTGTAACAGCAAAGATCTCCAGTTCCTCCAAAGTATTCCTTAGACTACTAAGGATAACTTCTAAGTTTGCATCATATCAGATTTAAGTAGCCCTCCTCTTAGGCCATGGTAATTAATGAACATACTTAATAGGAGAAATTCAAGGACTCAGTAGGAAACTCTTCTAGTAAGCTTCTACCTATGTGACAGTTCCTAATTAAGCACTTTTTTTTTTTCTGTCTAGCATTTTATCATGTTTTTATGTTCTTGTGTAGATCTCATCTTTCCAGTTTTAGCAAAAATCTTGCAAGTCTCTGGGTAAAACAAATCTGTTTTTTCTTTTAGTAAAGCAAATTGTTAGATGAATCTAATATGAGTAGATTTTACCAAGAGTAATTTTGTATTTATCTCTATAACTACAAATCTTTCCTTAAAATCGTACATTTAAGTCTTCCCTAAAGTTGGCTTAGATCAAAGGGTTATGCTGTTGCTCGTCTTACATTTTGCCCCTTCCTAATGTGGTTTCAGAAAGCCTAATGTATGACACAGCCATGTTTTAAGAACTGATGTGCAGAATTCTGATCCATACGTTCACCACACATCGGGTGCTTTTCTGAATTGCTCCCTAGGCAGCCGAAGCTGTAGTTTCTCTGGCAGTTCTTGCCTTAACCTGTTAGGATTATTGAAAAAAAGAAAGGGGAAGTCAGCTAAAAGTGCTGGAGTGGTGAGTGTGCTCAGCGTGCAAAACAAGCATGAAGCTTGACATTTCACAAAATACAATTTCAATTGTGGTCTTGTTAAAAAAGGAAGAAGAAAAGAAGGAAGGAAGGCCTTCCTCAGTGTAAGGGAGTGGAAAACCACATGTTCTACTTGCTTGGAAGTTACAGGTAGTACCAGCTTCCTGTGGGGAAAGTACGGCACTTCTAGAGCGATGCATCCATGTAGGAAAGATGTCCAAAGTCATGTCCCAGAGAGCATGTGGTTGGTAAAAAAGGAGGGGATGCTATGGAGGGCTTTCATCTGCAAAACATGCATGAGACAGCAGGGGAAGCAGTCTTGGCTTCCAGCCTATGGTCTCCTGGTACCTCAACCTGGAAAACTTAGAAGTCAACCTGGCCATAGTGACTGGAATCCAATGCTCTGTCCTAGTACCTTTCTACTAACTTCTCTGGTAGCTGGAGTTTAACTTGAAAACACTGATCACTGCATAGTATTTTGGAATAACAGAAGCTTTTCAGAGAGACTTCTGGGCTCCAGATCAGAGTGCTTGGATGCACTTGTGCCAGGCTCTTGGGCATGCTGCAGGTTGCTTCCATCTAGTGGGCAGGGATTTCAGATCCTCCTTTTGAGATTCCGGATTCTTTTTGCAGTCTGGCTATTAGGGTCTGTTCTGCAAATGGGGCATCTAATTTTCTTTGGTTTTTAATCATTTGATACCATATGTGTTACATCACTGAGCATGTTTGAACGTTGCCCAAAGCCTAACATGATGTCTTAGGCCCTACATCTAAGAAAAAAAGTTGTTTTCAAAATACAGGACTGTTTGGAAATCATTGAAAGAGGTCATGGGGTTTTAACTGAACATAAACTTAGCATGTTGCAATACCTAACTGAGCAGATGAGATCCTTGAACCCTAGAAATAGCATGTAGAAGCAGCAAGGTGGTATTATTTTTGTGGAAGTGTTTATGATGCTGTTGGTGACACAAGTAGTTCTATTTTAAAATACATATTTTGAAAAGACCTGACAGCATGAGTAGACACTTGTGAAGCTCAAGCTATGAAGTTCACCCAAAGTGAACATTGAAAGTAATTCAATCACTGCCTACATATACCTCCTCCGTACACGGAGAAGATTTCTGATAGCAGAGGCTTGTTAGATAATGCCATATGGTGATCTGGAATTCTGGAAGCCAAATCCAGACAAATGCACTAGCAGCAAGACGCACCTTTTTATCAGTGAGAGTAGTAACAGTTGCAGCTTACCTAGGGAATGTGGTTGGTTCTCCGTCACTTGGAGTCTTTCGATCAGGCATGGATTTCTCGCTAGAGAGAGGCTTTTTTTTCCAACAGCAAGTTATAATTGTGATGCACAAATTAGCGGTGAAATTGACTGGTTTTGGATGGGAGGTGAGACTAAGTGATTACAGTGGTCTTTTTTGGAGACCATATAAAAGTTCAATTTATAAAAATTCAAACTTGTTTGGACAGGGAGAACACTTCTTGGCTTGTATGACCTTTTGCAGTCTTGTTCTTCCACAGAAAGAAGAAAATCTTTAAAGAATTTGTTATGAATGTTCACTTCTTTAGGCATATAATTCCCCTCTACTGTATTTGCAGGTGGTTTATTTCCTCTCCTGCAGTTCTAGCTTCATTTTATATTTATTACTTAGCTTCATCCCAAAGCTTCCTGCTGCAAAGATTTCTCTTAGGAGTTCTTGGAAAATAGAGTTTATTACAAAACTTTGTCTTCCTTCTCTGTGCATCGAGACAACACCTTTTCAAAAGCTTGAGTGTATTTCTGAGGATTAATTAGAATTTTTTTCTTATGTCAGTATTTCAGCCTCTGGATGATTAGAAGCCCTTCTGCCAAGTGATTTTAACAGTAGAAAGGAGTAGGCTCAAACCATGAGGAATCCTTCTTTATAGTAGTGCACCTACACATCATTTGGTCGAACAGCCATGCAGACTTTTGGGTATAATAAAATGTGATCCTCACTAACAAGCACCATGCCACTGTAAACAAAGGCAAATTAAAAGAAGAATAAACAACATATATGTATTTAGTGGAGAGTTTAGATATTTTTAGCAGATTTATTTTTTTCTGTGTGGGGTTTTTTTTGATTTTGTCAGCTCTGTGTCACTTACTACACTTAGTGTGGTTTAACATCTGACTGAGCCGATGGGATCCTTGAATACTAGAAACAGCGTATAGTATTTCCAGCAAGGTAGTACCTTACTTGCTGGCAGAAACAACTAGTTGTCAAATGTCTCAATATTATTATTATTATTATTTTTCATTACAAGTAAGCTCACTCCTGCCTTGGCTTCAGTAAGCAGCATAATGCCCTGTTGAGTTGCACTTTGACAAGTTTACTCCACTTTCAAGGAAGTAGTATGTTGGACATTACCTCTCTGAATTCTGCTGTCAACATCTGCAACTGCAGAAAAATCATTCTAACAGTACAGTAGCCCTAGCTGAGGTAAAATGGTCGCATGCTGTCCCTGTCAGTGCTGAGGTACTTCTTCTCAGAAGGTGGAAAGATCATTTCCCTCTACCACCCTGCTGCAGTCCTGCTGAAAAGAAATTTTCTGTGTGTTGTTATGGAACCTCCTATAGTATCACTGGGAAAACCATGGAGAATACAAAATCTCTCAGTAGCTGTATTTCTGTATCGTCATGAACAGTTGGGACAAAGGAGTCCTTATCCAGTTTTAGAAGTGAAGCAGCTTTCTGGCTCAGTTTAGTATGACTAGTGATGGAAAGGTCCTTACCGCTAGGTTCTCAACTAGTGTAGTTAACGTGGGGGCTGCAGGCAGCTGTGCTACAGGGGCCTTGGGGTCTTTGTCCTTCACACAAGCAGAAGGGTAACTGTCATATGGTAGGTGTCCACCTGTCATACAATGTGACATGTACGTGTACGTTGGTCACTTGACACAGAAAGTGGGTGTTCATCATGTAATGGATTAATGTCCAAATGTATGCCGAGTATGTATGTATGGCTCTCAAGTACCCTCAAGAGGCCAGTGGAGTAGAGTACCATTTATGTTGTGTTTCAGGATACCAACCTCCTCTGCATACTGAAAAAAGCAGCCACACGTGTAAATAAATGAAGAGAGTAGCTTCCTGGAGTGCTTAAGGAAGTTGCTGTATCTGGTTATGCCTGCTGAGATGGAAGGCTGAATAGTAATGAAGGAAATGGATTCAAAAGACTTTCTGATAGTAAACATCTGTGAGCAAAATTCTGACAGCAGACACTTGCATCTAGTTCTGCCAGACATTAATGAGAGTTGCAGGCACGCATCTATGGCCAAAGTTGAGTCTATATTTCTCATCATATTGGCTGTGTGAGCTTGTCACCATTTATTACATTAACCCTTTGGCCAGATTATTGCAAAAATACTGCATCCTGTTGATACTTGACAGCATCTAGTCTTTGAATCATATACACAGAGTTAGCTTTTGAACTTGTAGCCTCTTTGATTTATTTGCTGCTGCCTCAGGAGTTCTGTCTGTTTTAAAATCATGTCTGAGTTATATTACTACTAGGAGTTATTTCATGGCTTAGCTGTTCTATGGCTCCATGTTTCCTTTCACTTACTGCTTATCTTAATCACTCTTAGCTTCACTAATGTACAAGTCACCATTTTGACTTCATTTTCATTAAACTTGTGCCTGCGTAATAAAACAAAAAAAAAAAGTGGAAATTTTCTTTTAAGCCAGATGCTAAGCAAAGTCAGCTGTAGTTGTTTTGAATGAAACTGCAACCTCATTAAATCATAACATTCATTTACTTGCTGCCAGCTTAGGCATGCTATGAAGAATATATCATCTGCTCCTTTTCAACCACAGCCTTTGTATGGCTTATTTGTAAGTGCGTGTGTGAAGTTAGAGAGCAAATGAACATCAGTGAGCTCTTACTAGAAGTATGAAATATGTCTGTTAACTACTCAGGCTCCATGATGTGATCACGAGTCAAACATCACCTGGTTTTGTTTTGGTGAGGAAGAGCCTGAGCACTGGAACTGTTTCAAGCCCAAGGAGATAATAGTCAAATAAAGGTAAGAGTAAGCGTGGGTGAACTAGTTCAGCCAGAACAAAAAGTAACTCATTTTCTAATTGGAGTTGATGCTTTTAGTACAGAAAAACATACAGTTAAGGGGAAGTGTCCATGAAATGCTTTTTTTGAGTAGTGCTGAAGTTCAGAGCCTGATAGATGAGATGTTCTGTTTTTCATCCCATTTCTTGAATGCTGGGAACAAAGTTCAGTCCTTTTTGTGTGATGCTTCTGTGCACCCTTACAAAAGAGAAAAGCCTTGGGGTATAATGATTCTAACTTTCTAGGTTTTGAGACATATTTTTTGTTTGTTTTGAGTTTGTTTTGAGACAAACAGCTATTGTTGGACTATATTGTTTTAGCAAGAAAATTTGAGGTTCAAGTACATTGTTTTCAACTGTGATTATGGATGGAATCACAGAGAGTTTTCTGTACTGCAGGGAGCCTTTTGAGGGCAGAACATAGGGAAGAATTTGCTTCCTTGGTACTGTGCTCCATAGGCTTCATGTACCTGAAAAACAAAACTACCTTCTATCAAACACTGAAAAATTAGGATGTTCCCACACCTCTCATGGCACAGCTCTACTCAATAGCTGCTGATTCTGTATACATACCAGTGATTTGAACCTACTATTTTAGCTGTGGCAGTTTCATAGCAGGGATCAAAGTTGGGCAGTTCTTGGAGGTGCTGTGACACTAAGCTGGAGGGTGCGGACTTCCTATATCTGAGTTTTTTTCCATGGGGAGAACAGAACCAGACTGCCTGCTTATCTTTTTTGTAGCCTTTTAAATTTTTTTTTTTTTTTTTTTTTTTTTGAAGCTCACAGTTGCAAGAAAAGGTGAAGCAGTTACAGAGAATAAGGGAAAGGAGACTGGCAACAACTTTTTCCACATCAAACCCGTGAAACTAATATTGGGCGGTTTCTCCAATGCAGAGCTACTATTCAAGTGTATTTTGAGGTTTTATAAGTATATTATAAGAACAAGCAGGTGAGAAATTACTGAAAGGAAAGAGAAGATGGGTATGGTGTCGCTTGACTAGTCATAATTCGGCTGGGAAGTTGTGGCAGCCTGAGGCCAGAAGGTATATCACCAGGAACACACAGTTTTCCTCTAAATCATATGTCTGTAGTGAATAAGCAGTTCTCTTTTATCTTTGTTATCCATGGTTTTTCTTATTTACTTGAAAGGTAGGACTTTGTCAAAGGGAAGTGCCTTTGGGAGGACCAAACATGAGATAAATGGAATTCGTAAGAAATAAAAGGAGTCATCTTTTTGCTATCACCTCTAGATTCTGCACAGTTTCTGTGGAAAATTTTAGTCACTGTTACAAATTCATGTACTCACAACCACTCTTTAGTCTTTCTACTCACTTTGCAAAGTAAGAGAAGTAAGAGGTTGTGGCATTTCCATAAGCCTGCCGTCTCTTTCTGGTTTCATCTGGTGCTGATGTTTACCAGCACAGAGGTGCTGAAAATAGTGTATTAGTTCTTCATCCTTCCAACATCTCCTCCCCATTACTTTTATGTTACATTTTGCTAAGCAGCTTTGCATAAAATGTCTTGTCCGATTGGAGGCCATATCTAGTAAGGATACTTATTTGGTATATGGAATATATTGTTTTGTTTCTAAGCAAAGCAGCAAAAAGGTGGATGACATCCAGTATATGTTAAAAACGCTAGTGCCTAGCAAGTGAATGTGAAGGTGGTTGTTTTTTCTTCAAAGCTGTCATTATAATGAGTTACAGTACTGGGTCCTGCAAATGCGGTTGTGTATTCTGTGTATCACTATACAATGCCATGGTGTACTTGTGGTCACAGTACAGAAATAGGAATAGTAGTGTTGTGGTCATGGGGCAGAAATAGGAATACAGAGAAAGCTAGGAAGAATATATAACAGCTTCTGTACAGAGGTGCAGGAGAAGCTAACAGGCTGGATCATCACCGTGGAAAAAAGGTGTGAGGAGAGATGAAAGTGGTCTGGAAAATCATGATGAGGGAGGAGGGAGAAGATAATTAGAAGATAGTTTCTCACCGTTCCTTGGAATTAAAGCATCAGGGCAAACTGGTAAAATTATCAGGCAGGTGGTTTAAACAAAAAAACACTGTATTTTGACATGTCATAGTCACATTATGTGATTCGGGTCCATGGGATGTTCTGGAGCCCTAAAATATAAACATAAAAAGAGGTCAAACATGCTCATGGAGGATAAGTACAGGTGAAAGAGATGTTTGTAGAGAGCTTGTGTGGTTGAATATTAGGTGCAGTGGTCTGTACTTCCTATGTCTTCAGCTTCAGAAATCCCCAAGCTACAGATTACTGGCAGCAGGGAACATACTCTCTGTGTGAGCGCTTGTCTTGTGTTTTGCCTTGTGTGTTCGCTGCTGGCCAGTGACAGAGGTGACACTGGGCTGTGGTGACCTGTGGCTTTATACAGTGTGACACTTCTTATTGTACCAATGTGGAAATGTACTGCTGCTGAAAGAGCTTTCCAGCTAAACGGACAAATCAAAAGATGGGGGAGTAAATTGGATACTTAGAGGTGTGCTGGGTTGACCCTGGCTGGAGGCCAGGTGCCCACCAAAGCTGTTCTATCACTCCCCCCTCCTCAGCTGGACAAGGGAGAGAAAATATAACAAAGGGCTCGTGGGTTGAGATAAGGACAGGAGAGATCACTCACCAATTACCATCATGGGC
>JAVJGG010000094.1:5303574-5344098 GCA_035590195.1 Aviceda cuculoides
ACTTTTTCTTCCTTCTTAAAAATGTTATCACAGAGGCATTACCACTAACACTGATTGGCTCGGCCTTGGCCGGCGGCGGGTCCAACTTAGAGCCGGCTGGCATTGGCTCTGTCGGACACAGGGGAAGCTTCCAGCAGCTTCTTACAGAAGCCCCCCCTGTAACCGCTTCCACCCCGCGCCGCTACCAAAACCTTGCCACACAAACCCAATACAAGAGGTAAGGTGCTGCAGTCATGGCTCTACAGCAAACAAGCTACATGTGCCTTTGGAGAAATATGTATGAGTCTAAGATTTGTTTTCACTTTGGAGATAGGTATCTGGTCTAAAAAAAAGGAGAAATTTCTCTCACACTTGTGAAGTTTTATTTCTGCAGATGAAATGGGAATAATTTGGGACAGTTTTTCTTGTGAGAAACGACTGAATAAAGTCACTTTTCCTTTCAGTGATGAGTTTTAAGTTTAGATGAGTCGAAACAGCCGTTTTGATATTACAACTTTAATAAAATCAAGTCCTGCTTTTCAAGCTGATTATTCTACTTGACTTTAGGATATAGCGTCTTTGGGTGTTTTAGTTTTAATGATCTGCACCCAATTAGGTGTTTGCCACTAGATTGCAGTAGTTACCAGTGGAGTTCTTGATAGCTCTGCTGCGCTGTTTTATTCAAATTAAATGCATTAAAATAATTCTTTCTTTCTAAAAAGAAGACAAGTCCTTTTTTTAGAAAGATGGTTTAATGTCTTGATTTCAATGATTTGGGAATGTGAATTGCCCACAGCTGGTGATGAAACAGTTTTCATTCTCATTTTAAGGACGATATAAACATAATCATTTGGAGCACTATAGACACCTCTCATCCCATTGCAATTGTTTCCTCAATTTGATTACTTCTTAATCTTTTGTATGAAAAATTGTAAATTAAGGAAGACGTAATTAGGAATCAGTAGGAAGATTCATAATACTTCTGCTACAGTTTTATGCCTGCCAAAGCCAATGGATTATTTCTCAGATATTACCAAGCCAGGAAAGAACTGAGCTATGTAGGCCAGTGAATTAACTTCCCTGTGTACAAAAAAGCTGGGCATTCATTCGTTGCATGTATGAGCTTACTATAAGAAAATCTGCCTGAGATTAGATGGTTTTGTGTGGCAAACTCTCTCCTTCCATTTAACTTTCAGTAATCTTACGATCCTAGCAAGTATTGGAGCATGTAAAGAATGAGATAATGTTCTGTTGTACAAGCTATTTGCTATTTGTTAATAGTGTTGCCCTCCAAAATATTCAAGATGATGCATGTCATGTTAAATTTCTCAGGAGATTAAAATCTAATTTTAGATCTAAAAATGAGTGCTAAATTATAATGGAAATGGCTTCATGGCAATCTTCTGCTTATCCTCATACCAACTCTTGATTTTTTTATCTGTTTTTGTTTGCTTGCTGGGACCTGCCCTTCACATTTCCAGGAGAAAGCACCTCATGCGTTCTTTTTTCCGTCCTTTTGGAGAAGGCAGGAATCTCACCTCTTCTGTTGCCAGCTCTTTGAAATTACCTATTCAGTATAAGACCTCTCCAAAATGTTACCAGGTCAAAACACGGAGAATGTTAATAGAGCAAAATAGAAATGATTTACGTTACTAGCCTGAGCTGATACCTTGCAAAGCCCAGTATCATGAGAACCAAAATTCTCTGACCATTTGCTGATAATCTCTCCTTGACAGGTAGCTAATATTAATTTGCGTAGTTAGCCTTAGTAAACTGTTGTAAATTCAGTCCGATCTAGCCAAAAGCTTCTCCTCCCTAATTCCCGGCTGCGTGTTCCCACTCTGTTTCAGATGGGGCAACTGTACAGGTACAGGGGGTGGGTTGATGCTGTTGATCTGACAGAAAGGCAAACAGCCCATCAAGAAATCCTCTGGTTTTTCCCCTTTGATCAATGAGCTGATCTGACATTCTGCTGCTGCCTTTGACCGTGGAAGGAAGGGTAGGGAGGGGGAATGTGAACATCTGCTTTAGTGCCAGACCACAGCAGTGATGGCAGAATTGCACCTTCAGGTGTTCAAATTTGCAATATCATCAGATGAGAGGTGTTGTTTCCTCAGATGTAACGTTTGCTGCTGTGTTTATGATGTGTTTAATCTCATCAAGCTTCAGATATTTGCAATATAGAGATATGTATCTGCTCTCTTAGTTTTATTATCACTGGAAAGAACAGTGTATTTCAATAGTGCAGGTCATCTCTTCCTAGGCTAGGAATCTGGAATACTTGCGTTCATTGATGATAAAGGGTGTCCAGCGGACGGATATCTAGTTTGGTGAGGTGAGGCACAAGCTTTGTGTGAGAACATTTGAAATCTTTTATTTCGTGTCAGCAATATTAAATATTTCTGGGTATTTAATTTTCACTTTTTGTTCAAATCAAAGAAAAAAAGAAAAAGGTCAAGCCCCTTAGCTTCCTATGCAGCATGGAGAAAGATGTAAATGAAAGTTGTGAATACTGTAAACAAAACTAAACATTCCAAAACAGGTTTTTTGTTGGTTTTTTTTTTTTTTTTCAAAATTAGTAACATTTCACTGTTTTTGTTTGAAGGTACACTTTTTTTAGCTAAAGTTCTGATGAAACTGTTCATATTGGTGACATGATTTTCTCTTTTTGACTAATTCGGAGATAGCATAGATTAATTTTTTTTTTTTTTTAACTCCTTAGGCAATAGAAATTATTACCATTCAGGCACACTTTCACATTATTATTTAATTTGATGCTTAAGAGTAGGCAGTTTTTGAAAACTCAAAGGGAATGCCCCAAAGAGGAGTGCGTGTTAAAAAAACATATTGCAGCTTTGATGTCACAGGTTGGCATGAAATACCAAGTTTACATATTAGGCTTTTGCATTATTTTGCCTTTCTAAAAGCAGGAATGTCTTTTCCCCATTTCGGCCTTAATACAGTGGTGAAAAAAGTTCAGTCACTACTTACATCAGTGCAGATCTGGCCCAGTTTTATATAGCGTTAAAGACAAATTCTTGCTTTATCTCCCTTCTGTGGCAAGTCCATATGCACACTGGTCTGAGTATTATAGGAAGGATCAGCAAGGTAATTTTTAAAGATAGGTATCTGGGCTCATTTTGTGTTAAGGCAGGCCAGGCTTTCCTTATAAAGCTTGATAAAGAGTGAGTTAGCTCATGTCAAAACACAAAAGAGGTTCCACAGTCCCCGTAATGATGGAAGGTACATTTGAACAGTTGTGAAATACTGTATGGGAGACACTGCAGTTTTCGATACGCATTTTCATTATGTTGTTGATTCCTCCCACTCCAAACAGTTTATCATCTTCAGTTATTTAATAGATAATCCTAAGTGTAGTTTAAATAATTGCCATGTGACTGTCGAAAGCTCGCAGTGAGACAGCCAGCAGTCTGTGGTATGTATTGATCAGCAAGAGTACTTGAACTAAGAGGGTTCGTTGTAGTAGAACAAATTGTCGAGAGTTATAATGTAAAGTTTCAAGGCTTTTTTCAAGTTGGCAATGAAGTGTCTGGTGTATGAATTAATGATTTTGATGTCTTGAGCTTTCAGAAAACATCAGAAACCAAAATATTGGATTTGGGGTCTCTATGTTTGAAAGAAATTTTTTTATGGGATATCTCGCTTTAATTTCTAGATAGATTCTATACTCGTGGGATATATCGTCTCTGGCACATGGTTACAGTTAATATGTTTGAAAATTGTAGATTTAACTGGGATTGTGTATATGTGATTGAGACAGGTTGCTTGATGATACTGGGATTTTACCCTCCTTCCTCATACTAAGGCAGATTCAGTTTGAGTGGGGTCTTTACACTCATTATTCATTTTGTTCTTGTTAGTACAACAGTTCTCACCTGCCTCTTTCAGTCCCATAAATATCTTGTACTCCAGCAAGGTTTTTTTTGGCTTTTCCTTTAGAATAAGCTCACTCGTATCTGTAGCAAAGTTTTTCCAGCAACAGAATTCAGAAACAGGTAGCAGAGCCTTCTTCAGGGTGCTTTAGGGGGGGTACTGGGTCCCAGTGTTTTTAGTGTGAAGGTCAGTCCAAAGCATCTTGGTCTTTCCCTTTCAAGAGAAGACAACAGGCAAACAGTTCTAGAAGAGAGGAGCCAGATGATAATATTGGCTTCTTTTCCCGTAACAGCCCTGGCTGGTTCGGAAAAAGGAAAGTTGTACACCGCAGACTTCTGGTCCTGCAGTTCCCAGAGTATTTTGCAGTGGGGTGGTCTGTACAGCCAGCAAAAATAGCCCTGGAATGATTTACTTTCTTTCAGTGTTGCTGTTTTCTAGAAGCAAAGGTCTGTTCCCCCAGGTTCCCTGTGGCTTAAAGGGCCAATATATCATCTCAGAAGAAATAATCCAATCTACTTCCCTGAAACAAAACCAACACCATTACAGTAGACACTTTTAATTGTTGTTTTTCACATATTTTGTTTTGAGGCACTGTACTTCCAGTCCTATTCACCGTGTCACATCCTACCTTCTCTCTTCTTTAAAGTGCTTTTGCACAGCAGGCAGTCATGTGAATAGCTCTCAGATCACTAGGTTGTTTCATTATCTTGTTCTGAATGTACTTTTAGCTGTGTGGGGAAAAAATAAATGTTATCCTTGGCTTCCAGCTTAAAACTGGCAAAATATGAGTTTCAGTTCTTCCTCATGAGCCTAATACAACAAGCTTAACAGGTGACACAACAACTGCTTTATATGCATAAGCCTAGAGGGTCTTGTTCACTGCAGCCGAAATTTCTGGTGAACAGATCTCTACAACACGAATTATAATGTCATAGCAGCTTTACATTGAGTGGTTTAA
Source organism: Aviceda cuculoides (assembly GCA_035590195.1). Taxonomy (NCBI): domain Eukaryota; kingdom Metazoa; phylum Chordata; class Aves; order Accipitriformes; family Accipitridae; genus Aviceda; species Aviceda cuculoides. The sequence continues at coordinate 5,308,406 of JAVJGG010000094.1, forward strand.
TTTCATGCCAGCCTTAGATAGGAATTTTTGGTTTTGTTTTATTCAATTCAAGATTCAATAGCCTGTTGTTACAAGTCAGCAGTCAGGTATGTGCCTGTTGCAACCTAGAAGCAGAAAACAATCCAGTAGTGCTACAGCAATGACAAAGTTATCTTAATCTAAATGATACAGTAAATAAGCCCAATATTTGATGGGGACTCTGGTTATCTTTTTATATCCTCCTAACTTGTGCTCTTTGCTGTGATAGGAATTTATACATGAGACTTGGAAGAAAATAATATTAAATTCTTCATGGTAATCCTTTCTAGAACATACTTACTGAGAGGAGGATTGTTACAGTTACCCTCTCCTTCATCAATGTTAGTATCTTAAAATCGGTATTGACACGGAGGATTCCATCAAACTAAAATCATTTAACTGCAGCTATGGTGATACCTTTCAAGAACATATATCCTTCTTTTTATACACTCAGTCTTTACTGTGTGGTTATAATTTTCAAGAGCCTTTTACTTATAAATAAAGAATATTTTGGAGACATTCTACACATTATCAAACAAACTTGCATTTTGCTACTAAGCATACAAATAGGTGAATATTTGCATACATAATTTGTTCACAAAAGAATCTTACACAACTTTCTTATGCATGAAAAGTGTAACTTTGTTTGTTTTCTGAACATAAGCACAAAGTTAGCTCCTTTCCTTGAATATGCCTACAAACACATTGAAGAAGTAGGAGGCTGCATCTTTGGGCTCAGTGATGTTTTTCTGTAATCGGTGTGATACCGCAGAGACTGTGGGGTGCAAACCCATAAGCAACGAGCTGGTCAGCCACATCTCCAGATCCAGCTCTGGATTCAGAATCTTTTTGTGGACATTAGAGAATATCAGTGCAGGGGGTTTACTTCAGGCTTACTTCTTTTTCTGAATTAAAATGCCTTGCATTCACACAGCACAACTCCTGCAGAGACTTAGTCGGTCAGTTGAAGACTGGTCTACAATCCCCTTGGAAATGGAATTAAGTTGCCTTTCACCGTGAGTTAGTGTGGAAGCAAGTGTGTGTGAGTGCTTCTCAATGTCTCTGTGACTTGGCTGCCTTCCAGCACTAGCCTGTTGGATTTTGCCTTGCGCAGTGGCCACCCAGCAGCCCCTGCTCTGCGCTCCTGTTGAGGGGATGTCACTTCGTCTACGAACTACCGAGTGCAGCTGCACCAGTGGGATTCCTGTGTGACTCCCTCGTTTCCGCTGCAGCTTTTTCATACCTGTGCTTTGTGCCTCTGCCTGGCGCCTCACAAAGTCTGGAATTACTCAGTACTGAGAGCAAGGAGAAAATGAGGGTCTCTTTGTACAACAGTTTTTGATGTTTACATATATCAGCAAAGGCAGGAGGCTCAGAAAACTAAGGAAGGAAGTAGGACTTGCCCTGACCCCATCATTTGAGGCATTGTAGGGAAGTAAGAAGTTTGTCCTTAAGATCTAAGATCTCTTCCCCCCTGTTGTAAGGGCCTGAGTAAATCTTAAAATGTTGGAGAGAGAGTCCTGATAGATGGAGCTGGAGCGGGGAGTTTGGGAGGAGGGGATCAGTCGAAGCTGACTCTCTGCTCTACCTGCTGAGTGAGAAGTAGGTGCTTCCTCCTCAGTTGCCTAATCCACGGGGAGCCGGAGCACATGTTCTTGTTAGGGACAAACAGAGCCCAATCCAGCCATTGAAATCAGGTTGGCTGGTGAGGATGGATTAAGGAAGGGAGAGAATGGAAGAGCTGTGAGTCCCATGGGCCCTGGGGTAGCATCCTTCATATCTTTACGCCACCAGTCACCATCATCGTCCTCAAACTCCTGGCTAACATCAGCAGTTACTATTTGTTTGTTACTATGCCAACAGAAAATAATTTGAAATTGCCTATGGTATAATAAATTTTGGGAGATACTTTAAAACGCAATCCAGTTGTTATCTGCCTATTGCACTGCTGTTTCAAGACATCTCAGAGAGTGGGCTTGACCTAATTTTGTACCTTGCCTGGAAGTTAAAATGGCCAGAACACTCAAAAGCAGGTTTCCCAAGTCTTGTCTTGTGGTGGATACAAAATACATTTGTAAAGCTTTACTGGATGCTCATGTTAAAGGCTTGGGTTGTGTCCTTTGCCCAGTGTAAGTTACCATTTGGGAAATGTGTGCTTTAAAATTTAGCTGGCATTTAATCCTCTAAACCTTTGTCATGTGAGAAATAGCATGTTTGATTTGTGGGAGGCTTTGGGGTTCTTCCCCCCCATTAACAGTGTATTAGTATTTTCACTTAATTTAGCTTTAATTGGGTGCTCCAGTGAGCAGTGAAATTGCTCGTTAGCAATAGACTGGTGTAGTTGTAGTGGAGTAAGTTGTCCAGCTACATTAAATTATTCTCCATTACTTTCTTTATTATCCTTAAAAGTTTCAGTTTATTTATATAACCTTCATTTTAACTTTTATTTGTTTGGAAGCAGTCCCTTCAAATATCCGTTACCCTTCCTCATGTCACAATTTTGAGGTTAAAAAACCAGTTATTGTTGATGCTAAGTACAGAAAACTGGTATCACAAATAATTTCTTTTATGTTCTTTCTTTCCTAATATGTCCCTGCATATTCATTTGATTTCTGCCTTCCTGAATTTTCACAAAGTGTAAGTCAAGTCAGCATATGGTAGAGTGCTGCTGTTTATATTTTGCATTTAATCTGATAATAGGGCACTTTAGGTGGTAAGAAATTGAAATTATGTTCCTTCACCCAGCTCAAAGCTGAACTAAAGCACTCCAAGCCTTAAGCTAAGGTTATGCGAGAAGTCAACCTTTAAAGCTTAAGCTACAGTGAAACTCACTTTCTAAATAGGTCTTAAAGTAGATGGGAAGAGATCACAGAACTCCAGTTGAGACCATTAATTTTCTGTCACCTTCTGCACAAAAGCAGAGAACTTTTTCCATGTTCAAGGGCCTCAGCTTGCTGTTTGAAGTGATGTAATCTGTCTTGCTTGCAGTTTCCTTTTCTCCATGTGTCCAGGGTCAGATCATGAAAAATAGTGAGTTTGATCTGTCAGGCACATACCTAAAGAAATTCTGGTTGAGTGCTCTAATTTGGAAATAGGGGCGCTTCTGTGGCAGACATTGTGGCATTTTCGGAAAATTCAAGCTTTAGTTTCAGCAGATTAGTTCTTTGATGAAAAAATACTTAATGAAAATTTTCTTCTGAATCTTCAGTGTACTTGCATCTCAGCTGGTGAATTTAATACAGTCAATGAGAAAGTCCTTTAGAGGTTAAACTGTTGGGAATAGCCTGGCTTCTGGTAGGAAATCTGACGTCAAAGGCTGGCTGCACCAGACGGTTAAAGATCTGGCTTCGGATACCTGAGTATGCAGTATTACTGAAGCTGACATCTTTGTGTTCTAGCAGACAGGGTATCTGTAGGGGTGGAGACATTCACTGGCCATGGAGGTGACGTTACTGTACTCCTATAGAACAACTGCCACCAAGAAAACCGCTGACCCACACTTGAGCAGTTTGGATAGGATGTTCAATGCAGTCGTCAATATTCTAGTAAGGTTTGCTCTTTCTACTCCTTCTGCAAAATGATAGATATAATTTGCTAGATATTTGGACGCTTATATCTGCAAATTATGTTTGAGAGTTGAACTTTGGGACACTTTACCATGCTGGAGGCATGTAATCCACCATCAGGCTGTTCAGATTTAAGAATTGTAAGATTCAGATTAGAGTCTGAGAAATAAAGGTACATTCCCAGGAATTTAATTTTTTTGCATCTTCTGCTTATCTTCTTTGTTCTTGGGTTAAATGCCTATTAGAAGCAGGTGCCATTGTCCACTTATTGACAGTTGTTACTAGAGGTAAGGAATGAGAGTTCTTAAGGATTGTTGTATACTATGGGGCAGTTTTCATTAAGGTATAAGGGGACTTAACTATATAGATCCCATTAATTTAAAATTGGAGATGTGAGGATGATCTTCAGGTCACTAAGTCATCCTGCTGGAATTTTTCAGACAACATAATGAGGAATGACATCTACTCCTCTAATATCCTCCACATCATATGAAAGAAAAGGCAGTGATCACTGACAATTATTTGCTATGCTGTGCGTGATTTTATAGCCCTCTCTCATCTCCCGCCTCAGTTTCTTGTTTTCCTGGCAGAAGGATGCTAATCTAAGCATTCTGTGGTCAGAAACAGTTTCTCGTTCTCTGATCGTTCTAGTCACCCTTTTCCATGCTTTTCCAGCTCTACTGTACTCCCTCAAGGTAAGGAGACCAGAACCATAAGTAGTGACTTTAGGATTTCTATTTGGTCCATCCTTTCTTTTCTAAGTTTTAAAAATTAATTTTGCATTTTTGACTAGTGGAGTATTGAACTGACAGTTTCCTACAGATCTCACTTATAATCTTGAGATCTCATTCCCTTTGCTTTGAAGAACATGTTTTCAAAAGAAATTCCTAAGTTTTCTTGAAAAACTGTTTTGCTTTTAAGTTTTACTTTTTGGACTCTTAAATAGGATGGAACACGAGATGCCAATGTATCATTTTCTGCAGGTAGATATTACCTGTGGCATCTTTATAGGTATTTTAGGAGTACTTCAGGGAGAGAACATCTACAAGAACATCTGAAAGCAAAATTTTTGATCTTTTGAACAACATATCACAAAAAGGGAATAAAGACACAGAAGCCTATTGGAGGAATGTGCAAAATTTGATGTGCTGTCATTCTGAAGTAAAACATTAGTGTTTGCTAAAAAGAGTCCTGAAAACCTACAGGCTTATTTTCAGATCCTTTATTATCTGTCTATATTTTTGTCATGCTAGAAATATGATCTTTTTTTCTATTTAGATTCTGCTATTTCATTGAACATTTCTGACCGTACTTCTTTTCTGAATGGATACAATTCTTTATTTCTCTATTTACATTCAACATAAGCATGTTTTTTAGTAATTCCTGCATTTACAAGTACTAGTATACAATATACTTCTGTTTTTTTTTTCAAATTAGAGAACTTATGTAAAACATTTTAGTTTGCGTACAACTTTATTTCTAATGTAATCAAATTTTTAATTTCCATTTAATTATCTGCATTTCCATTCATTGCCTTTTTTACTTAATGTTCTTTCAAATTTTTAAATGTTGCTTTAAGTCCTAGTAATCTGATGAATGGTGCCTTAGTCAACAACATGCGTGTATGCCATCCTATACAAAGCTAACAAGTAAGATCCCATCACAGTTAATATTTTAGTTAATATGTAGAAAGTGATCAAAAATGTAAGAGAAGATTAGAAGTGCTAAATATTAATGTAGAAGCAGGTTCAAGTAACAGTGTATGTATGATACAGATCGTAACTGTGGGCAAGAGTAAAGGCGTAACTGTTTCTCTTGAACTCTCCTCTTTGACTCCTGTAAGATCTGGGTTTTATCCCCCAAAAGAGAAAGTGGTCATATATAGATGAAATGCCTGCTGGTTATTTCGGTTTGATTTGGTCTTGAACTTCGTCAGCTCTTTGATAACTTGGTCATTCTTTCTCATGCATTATTATAATTTGCTTTCAGAATACGTGACATTGTTGACTCAAGTTTTCCTACAGGGTGAGGTATTACCTTCTGAAGAACTTGAGCGGGAAGGGAAGAGAAGGAACAGAGAGGAAAAGAGGTAGGATCTGGTAAAAAAGCACAGTCGCAATGTTTGTGTTCATCACGTTCTGACGAAACTGTGAAAGTTTCCGCAGCACTAGCTTGTCCAAGGAGAGTAATTGCTTACACAGCAGTAGCAGGTTGCTGCTTTGCTCTCTTGGTCTGTGTATAGCTGACTGAAAAGAGACTAGTGCTGCTATTCTCTACTCCTAGATTTGTAATGGAAACTCTACAGGATCCCTTCAAAGCCAGGGTGTTGAAAGAAGAAAGAACAAAACAAAAACCAGGTGGAGTTAAATAAACTTAGGAAATGCTGGAGGAAATAAATGCTGATGTCTGGCAACAAAATCTCAGTGGACAGCTTTCTATAAATTATTTCCAAAAGGCGAGCTGAGCAGAATAAAACTATTTGGTAGCAGGCAGCAATACAGACAACCTAGAGGTAATTGGATACACTTCCTGTTAGGAAATGCAAATTGTGTTTTGCTATATAAAATGGTCTAGCCAGCGATCCTTGTGTTTTTGCTTTGCTTTGCTAACAATAGAACTGGACCAGTGGGAACTCTGCAAAAGAATAGAACAACAGAGAACAGCATTGCCCACAGCTTAAAATCTGTTCAAGAGAAGTAATGTCCAAATAAAAACAATAAAAAAAACTTTATATTGCTTAGTTCCGTTAGGGATAATTAGCAGCACTGGATAATAAAGTTTTGGAAAGCCCATGTTAGCCAATAGCTAACACTTGACAGATGGCAGTGTGCACAGGGAATATGACAGTAGCTGTTATCCCTTTCTGTAAGGGGTGGAAGTCAATAAGGTTGAGGTGTATAGTAAGCAAGTACATTCATTATTTGCTACTTACTTTTGTGAGATCTTGGGATTATTTGATCTCTGAGGAGAAGTGCATTGACAAGTGAAGATTGTCTGGACAGTTGCAATTTTCTTGTTTAAAGCTTACCCCAATAAACAAATGCTTGGACAGCTGTGAATTTTAATCTCAGCTTTCCTACAGAGTGGATTTTCTAGCCCAATGTGTTCTGGAAGTCTGTGGGTAGATATGTGCAGCAGGGCTTGAGGCTTTTTACCTTCCTGTGTACATACCAAAAGTATGCTAAAATGAAAGCAAGCTTTTGCCCCACATATTTGGTTTTTAGAACCAATCTCACTACTTTCTGAATATAATTTCTGGTAATCTGTTTTTGTTAAGAACATGTACTTTAGATGTTCCTCCAAAATAGAGTGCGCCAGCACGCTGGTTAATTAAGCTTGTGAAAGTCAAAGCAGCCAGCATTTCTCAGTAAAACAAATCTTTCTGTCCAACGGTAGGTCAGTTGCTCTGTTTGTCTGTCGTTGAGTGTAGCGTACTGGTTGGTTATATACCATTTTGCTTTGTGTTTGTTCACTGTATCTGTTCACTTCATGAATGTGGTCTACAAAAATGAAATAGGTTGTTTATATGTCAAGAAAAATCTACTCGTGACACAGATATTTTGACTAGTTACAAGGCATGACTACTCTGCGTAACTTGTTAATCTTTCTTGGGGGCATAGGATGTATTAATTTTTTTTTTTTTTTTTTTTTTTTAATGTTTTGCCACTTCTCTGTTGTTTTAAACTCTTTGGGCCAGGGTATGTCAGCTCTCTATTTAAAGAGAAAAGCATAAGGCATTGTTGTGACTCTCATGAAATAGTAAAAAAAATTTTGAACCCACAGTAACTGATGTCAGTCAGTGTAGTCCAGGATCTTCTGTGTGACAGTAGAAAAGTATCAGGTGTCACAAATATATTAAAATAAATAAATTAAAAAAATTGAATTATGCAATGATGTGACTTTTGATGAAATTTTTGTTAGCCTAGATGCCTTGTTGATTTGTTTCTGAACATCCTTTGTGATTATTTTTATTTAGAATAGCATAACAAGGAAATATTGTTTCAAAGTTCTGCTGTGTTTTGGATCTTATTTATAACTTGTGGCATAGAATTTCACAACTGAATTGTACACTCTATAAAGAAGATTTTTTTTCTTTATCAGCTGCCTGTGGTGTGACATCTTAATTTCATTGGTCACACTAGTGCTTTTGTTTGAAGGCTAGGAACGACTAATCAATTTTGCTAACTCGCTATTTAAATTAAAAATTTCAAAATTAAACAGGTGCACTCATGTGGAAGGGCTCTTAAATATCTTTGGCATTTTTGTTACCCTTCTGTGCACCTCTGCTATTTCTGTTACATACCTTTCTTCTCTGGTGGTGTCAGAAAGCACTGGTCTAGATAGGTTGTCAGCTTCTCTAATAGCATAATATTTCCAGTGACACCTGCAGAAAACTGCTTTTCTTTCTTAGCTATTATTTTTTCCATTTGAATTGTCCTCTGGAGAGAGACGTTTAAGATTATTTTTTCTTCTGTTTGCCTCCAGAGAACATGAAAAAACTGGTAAGCTTCCTGGCTACTTTTCCAATTTCAAACTGGTTGCTGTTAGTAGGAGTGAATGCCTTGAGTACCAGGGACGTTTGAAGGTGGAAGGACGAAGGACGTTTGGAGGTGGAAGGACGGGATGTTTAGAGGGCAGGCTAGTGTGCCTCTGACGTTGGGTGTCGTGGTGGCGGCAGCAAAGACCCTTTGAGATCAATGACTCTCTCCAGTTAATGGAGTCCCTGCAGATGAGACCTGCATGTCCAGTAGCGTGACAGCGTGCGCATCTCACTGGGTGACAGGAGTGCTTGCTGCATGAGGGTACTTCTGGAAGATGTTAGCTTTGCTGGGAAACGTGCCCTCTCTAATGTGTTGGGAAATAGAGACATTGCCGATGCCTTGAGACGTAGAGACGTTGCCGATGCAAGCGCCGGCACTGCTGAAAGGGAACGTGAGGTAGGTATCAGCAGGGCATCTTTAACACTTGAAGTTTGGATGTGTCTACTCAGTGGCACTGTAAAGGCATACTCTTGACAGCCACAGTTTATAAATATCTTTTATATATACAGGCATAGGTTATCATTATAGATAACCACAGCAGTGAAGATGCGTTGACACAAGCTAGCAGCTAAACATCCAGGAAGAGTCTGTACTTGGTACGTTGTGTTGAAGACTACAGTAGTGTTCTTAACTTGGTTACAGTCTCACAACTCTTGTTATTCTGTTAAGACAGAATGTAAAACTGGTAGTAGCTGCTCATATTACTCTGCATTTAATGTAACAAGGGATAGCTAATGATATAAGTGAAAGACTCCCGTCTTAACAACATAGGGACTTCAGCAAAGGTAAAGTATGAAAGTTACCCGTCTTTTTCTGAGGGCCTCTGGTAAGTGTAGTCCTGGAAGCAGGATGTTGACATGGAAAGAGAGCGGCAGGAGCTGCACGGACTCACACAGACTTGCCTGTGTGCTGCAAAACTGCAGTGCGGGTACCGGTCACACAAATGGCTTCTCTTTCAAACAGCAGGTGCTTTTCTGTAATTATGCAGCCCGTGTAATGTGAGGCTTCATTCGGCAAACATAAAAGGCACTGTGTGCCCAGTCACTGAGAACAGTTCCTGGAGGCTTCTGGTCCCACAGTTAACCATTTGAGTAAGGTAACATTAAATATCACTGAGTGATGCAGAGTTCTGTACAATGTGAATTTGAAGATACTAGCTGCAGAGATGTCAGATTTGATATAGACTCGATATAGAAGCAGACAAAATGAGACATGGTAAATAAACGCTGCACCCATTGCCAAAGATTTTTGAGCTATGTGGAATTTGCAACAGTACCTCTTATGTATAAAAGGGCTAATTGTCCAGACTGCAATGCAAATGCACTAATTTTACACATCTTTTCTTTCTTTTGGCTGGATATCTGATTTTAGATGCCCCTGCAGATATCTTTGAAAGCAAAAAAGAGTAAGACTATTCCTGAGGGTGGTGACGGGCCACCTGAAAAGTCTTGGAAGACCTTTGAGCAAACTTTGTTTGCTGTGCAGGTGAGGACCTGCAGGTGAGCAACAATCTCAAAGTAAGAATGACGTTGTTTTCCCAGTATACCAGAGTACCCAGCCATGTAATGAGTGTCTCCAGGTCATAGAATCATAGAACAGCCCAGTTTGGAAGGGACCCTGAAAGATCATCTGGCCCAAACTTTAATCATCATCAGGTCACCGAGGAAAAGGAGTATTTTGATCAGGCTGTGGATGGGTCAGAACTATGGTCAGTGTAAAAGATGCCATATCTACCTCCAATTTTTCTTTGGTTGTCCTTATTGTGTCCTTTTACCTGTACCCTCAGTGTGTACACTCGACACAGTAACTGTGGAAATGATATGTGCTTACAGCTTGCTTATATTTCCAGTTTTAGGAACTTTAGGTGGCAGCATAGAAGGCCAGTGACAAAGTTTTTCTTCGGTTGCTGAGTCAGCCCAGAGGTCACTCAGAGCAAAATTATATAGGTCTGCTAAATGAGATCTTAAAATGAGAATACAGTAACAACATTACAGCTTTCAAATCTTTCTGATTGAAAGCCCTAACTCTGTATATCCAGAGGGCGAATTATATTGCTTTCACACCAGCAAGCTTTCAGGACCAATTCAAAAATCTACTTGAAACAGGGCCAGAATGACATCATCTCTACCTCTTTTCAAAAGGAAGAAAGGGAATGCTGAAGTAGTATAAAGTCACTGTGAGAAACAAAATTAGGCCTGGCAGGCCATACAAGTGGGGGTTCATTATGCTTCCTTCTACTCTCTGCAATAAAGAGCCAGCCACAGACTTGACTGAAAGTTAAAGCTTGTCCTTTCAAGCAGCAGCCCCTGTGCGAGTTGTAGGCTTCTCAGTCGCGAGCGCTCACCTTGCCCTGGGATGTGCCCGCTCATTTCGAGAGCAGAGGCTGAAGCGCCTGCCTCCTAGCTGAGTGACTGCAAATGAATGTCATGAAGCCCGCAGTGGTTTCTGAGCAGTGGCTTTTTGCTTTTTACAGACTTCATGTGGTACCACTGCGAGACAAGAGCTTTAACAGCATCAGCAGAAAACAGTGGGTCAGCACTTTCTGTCTATATAGATTCCAGCTGATAGCTGAGAGTATCAGGAAGACTAACAACACGTGACTTTGACTTTTCTTAAAATTGGGATCCTAACAGGTCTTTTAACAACAGATGCAGACTCACAGACTTTAAAACCAGAGATTACTAATTGTGTGTATCCCCTACCAATCCATTTCAATTCCACATGACACTATATACAGAGAGATTTCATCCTACTCACTACTGCGTTAATGTAAGAAGTCTCATCTCAGGAAGTGGTATTTTAACCACTGAAATATTTGTTCAGATGAATGACTGTAACAGGCAATGCTTATCAAATAACAGAAACACAAAGCTTAAACAAGAATCACCACCATATTCCATGTCTCTGACACAGCCACTTAGTGTGTCCATGGCTTTATTTCCGTAGGTCAGCACTGACCAGGCCACTCAATTACTGGGTGTCTCTTCTGCATGCATTTGCAAAAATGATGCTCATGGAAGTTACACAATTCACAAATGTGTAAATGACACAATTCCTAGAGATATTAGAAGAATAAGATAACACTTGTGTAATTCACTTTTTTTAAAAGATGACTGTTTAAGTCAGACGTTATGATTTACGTAACACAGCATTTTGATTACAATGATCTTGGTGGTGATAAATACTGAAAATTAAGGTCAGGAGGATGTCTCGTGCACATTTTTGTTCATAGAATCATTTAGGTTGGAAAAGTTTTAGGTTTTTAGGTTTTAAGGTTAAGATCATTTTAGGTTTAAGATCTTTGATCAATGATCTTTTAGGTCTAAGATCATTGAGTCCAGCTGACTCACAGTGCTTTTCATGGTGCTTCAGATGGCTGAGTACAAAACCAACTGATAGCTCCTTTCTAAATGATAGATGCATGGTTGAAAGTCAAGAATAGTGTCTGTGGTTACCTCGAGGAGCAGGAATGGGAGAAAATCAAACTCCTTTTTAGTATTGCTTGTGCTCCTTCAGCTATGTTAATACCAAAGTAAGAGAGAGTCAAGCCTTAGTGTACTTACAAGGGAGAGCAATGCTTCCTCAAAAGGAGGAAAATAACTTGAACTATTGCTTTTGAAGGGTGAGTGGGACTCCAAAATCTGTATGGAGTTGATCCTCAAGATGCATATCTTTTCCCTGTCCCACTTGGGGCAGGAAAGACTTGTGTCTGTCATGCCATATATTCAGCTGGTACCAACGCTATTCAGGTTTCTCCATCTCTCTGGAGATCTCTGTGTGGGTCAAAATGAGGAGCTAAGCAGAAAGGAGAGACAGTGGGGACCGTGTTTTCGCTCATCCTGAACTACCAGATTAAGAGGGAAGGTTACCTGCAGGAATTACTTCTGTCGTGTTCTGGAAAGACTGATACTTGCAGCCAAGGAGGTAATGCTTAAGGTTACACTATTAATGCTCTATGTATAAGACAGCAAATAGCAGAGAACTGCTCTGTCACTGTAGATAAATATTTTGAAATATGAATAATACAGATAGAGAGGAATTTTTAAAGTCAGGTCCACCATGTACTGCACAGAAGCATCTCTTTTCTTAAATACCTGTGCTGTTTTTCAAACAGTCATGCATAACTATTACCTTTCATTATAGATTTGCTTTCTTTATAGTAATAATTTTTTCCCAGCATGTTTTGATAGCTCAACCTCTTAATTTAATGGACTCAAAAAGCCTCTTCCCTGAAGCAGACCTTTTGGTTACTGTTTACTGCAGTCTTTTTATGCTTCAGTTAGCATTAGCTCTTTCTGTTCTGTCCCCCGTGCTCCCCATCTTTTTTCTTTCCCAGCTTGCCACATTTTATTCCATGGGAATTAAAGTCCATTTTTTCTTGTGATTGGGTCCATTCAGGTGTTCTTAGGCTATCTTAAAATAACTTTTAAGTTGTGTCAAATAGAAAGTTCATGCAAAAATGTTCAGCCTGGGTGCATTTTGCGAGCACTTTTTCCTTCCTTCTTAAATGGTTTAAATCCATTAAATGTACTAGAGGTTTAAAGCTTAAAATACCTTAATATAGACTAGAGATGTAAGAGCTTAGAGAAAATCCTCTCCAAGTTTATGAGCATAGAAAGAAGTTAATTAAAGCCAACCAAGAAAATACAAATGCTACCAAAAAATACACATTATGAAAAAATACAAATTCAGAATCTGTAACTGTAAGTGTCCTTGAATGATGTTGGGACAGATCCAAGTAAAAGCTTTTGTCTTACACTTCAAAGTATTTTGTGATTACAGAAATTATGTGCCATTCTGGTATATCACAACCCCACTTTCCCTAACACCCCTTTTAATTTTAGCCTTACTGAGAAGGTTTTAATGCATGTGTGGTGCATGATGCTGTACATGGCAGTTCGTATCAGTTCAAGGCAGATGGGGCATAGAGCTTTTGTTCAAGCAGAAGTATTCCAGCAGACCTGTTTTGGTGTTGCTTTATTTCTGTGTATTTATGCATATTATATATATTTTATGTCTTCTGCCTGTGCATACAGTTTTATTTCACTCTTGATGCCTTTAGAAAAAAGGGGTGTTCTGAATTCCCAGGAAAGATGGGTAAGAATATGTAAAGCTATATGTGATACATCCCTGGTGAGATACATCCAGTTCCCTCTTTATTTACATTATGTAATGTAAAAGTAATTTTTAAAAGAACAAACCTGGAGGTTCTAACAGTAAATGTAAATATTCATTTTTAATGTCTCTGTTTAATCACTTCAGTGAAGTTTTTAGTGCTAATTAAGCATACCTAGGTGAATAAGGAGTCATTTGAGGCCAATTGGCATCCCAAGTTGGAGTCTAAGCAGTTTGCAGAGCTAAAGCCTGGATGTTCAGCTGACTAGAGTGAGTACAAGGCTTACGGAGTTCCCATTTGCTGTATGTTGTGTGTGGATCACAGGTGCTGAAACAGCACTGACTCCTTATACGCATCACAGAATCAAAATGTGAATAAGGCATCTGTCGTAGTCTTAACTGTTAATGTGTTGATGTCATAATTTAGTACCTATGAACTTATGCACGGTCATCTAGTAACTGCTAATCTCCATGATGAATCTCTAGAGAAGTCTTTTGCAGATAATGCAGAGAATCATCATCTAAAAAAATTTTTAGCTCCTCTTAGTGTAGGGCACGGTAGCCTAATTGGGTTGGGTTGAAACTACTTTAGCGCCAAGAATGTAATGTTTAGTTCAGGAACCTCCTCCCAAAGTTTACAGTATGTCTCAAAGTACTATTTCTGTTTTTTTATCCTTTTTAGGACCAGTGATAGCATGTAGAAATGTATCAGAAAAGGAAGATGGTTTGAAAAAGGGAACACATAAAGCGATAGGTCTAGACCAATATTTAGTACAACTTCAAACCGGTTGTAGTGCGTACCTAGAGGAGCTTGAGTGTGTGTGAACTGGCCCAGCAGTTGGAGTGCATTGAATTCCCATGCCTCCTGTCATACAGGTTTGAAAGGAGGACAGGCTGTGTTTGAAATCTTCACAAGCAGAGGTTACTAAACTTGAACCCATTTCTGAGCAGTTACAGCCTGTATGAATACTCTTCCGCCACTTAAATGCAAAGTCGAACTGGTGAATTCAAAATGCTCGTTCCAGGTTGCATGTTTGACTCTGCAGTGGAGCTGGCTTGAAAAGTACTCAAGCAGTCAGAGTCAAGGAGCTTTTGGAAAATCACTTTTATCACCGCTCACCTCATGAATGACTTGAACTGAAGTGGGCCAAAAGCAAATAGGTGAGCTTAACATTATTTTTGGTTTTGGTTTGGTTTGGTTTGGTTTGGTTTTCTTTCTTTTGTCTTCATGCTGAAACAGAGCAGCAGTTCTTAAATATTTAGGAGCTGCCAAAGGCAGTTTGAGAAGGTACAGTCCCTTTGGTGGTAATTACATCTCCCAGCTGAGATACAGCGACACATTGTTTGAGCATCTTCTTGCAAAATCAGAGAGGAAAGGAGGAAGGTATGAGTCACTTACGAAGGCCCTCCCAGTGTTGCAACAGGCTGATTTATATTCAGTTTGTGATGGATTAGATTATTTTCTACAGAACTGCTATCTGCCCAGTTGTTCTCATCCCTGTATTTGTACAGTGAGTTATTCCTGTCCCAAGAGTAGTTCTCTTCCCTTATCCTTACTTGAGTCCTTTCTTTTTTCAGGATCACTTCTTTAAATGATTCATGGTTTAAATCATGTCAGGCATTACAGTGGTCTGCTGAGCCACTGCTACCACTGAATTAGATGTAATATGTAAATACATATTATAATATACACCAATGCAGAGATACATGGATACTTGCTTCAGAATTTGTCCTCTTGAATGAAGTTACAGAGATCGTCCTATAAATATAATTTCAAAATCTTGGAACTATGCTAGAGAAGAAACAATTAGGAGTTGTTGCATCATCCAGAAAGGCCTTTTTTGTATTGCCAGTGTTTACCTGCTTACTGGGATTTTGTAAAGAGCAGTGAGAAATAGGGTAAAGTTGCTATGGCCAAGATAACAAATAATAAAAAGCACCATACCAATGCGGTGTTTTGGTACTTTGAGGTTGACTGGTTCGGAAATCAGTTCCCTTTTCCCTCATTAAAATTCTTCTAATTAAGTTTTAAACTAAGCAGCGGTTTATCAATGCCAGTTGTCCATCTTTAGTTTTCTGTTAATAGTGGAAAGTTACTGCCTTTGATTAAGATTAGTTGTAATGAATACAAGCCTGTGCTTAACTTCATATCGAGTGACCGATTGATTTTACTGTCTTAGATATTGTTATTTTGCAGACCCTTAAAAATTCAGGTTCTGCACATGTGATTTTATAAGCCACAAAAGCATCTTGCAAGTGAGTTTACAACTGATTGAAACAGTGTAGAAGATGGGGGAAGAGAGAAAATGATGTCCAGAGGCTGTGTGAAAAGACAGAAGACTTCTGCTTTAGGAAATAGCAAACTGACAGTGATTTGGTATTTAGGTAGAAAAAATGGGGGGTGTGCTTGTGTGTAAAAAAACTTGAAATCCTTGTACATATACCATCTCAGAGAAGCATGGTTTAGGATGAAGGGTTATGAAAAACTTAGCATGGTATTTCTAATCATACAAAAGAATGCAACCATTCTCATTGTCCTTCTCAATTAAGAAGGTGCTGAAGTCTTCCAATAAAATCCCAAGATTTTTTAATTAAATGGAATATAGGAGTACATGACATGGTTAGTCTTCTGCTTTTCTAATAAGAGGTTGACTTTGAGTATTTGAAACTATCTTTAAAAATATGCTTCCTGGGACACTAGACATGCCAGTGCCTTCCAGTCAGTCAGTGGATATCCTGGGTGTATAAAACATAAGTTATTACGAAGGGATGAAATCAGTTCCGATACAAACCATGAATCCCTTGGCAGAAAGCACCAGTGCTCAGTACAATTGCATGAAAAGCCTTGAGAGGTAGTAGAGACTAAATCCTTAGCACTTAAGTAAAGTATGACTGTAGTTTTGAATTCGATATAAGGGAAGATTGATATTTGAAATGGTTACACTACGGAGTCCCTCTTGATGCAGCATAGGAATAATACCTTTCAAAGCAGGTACAAAATATGCCAGGATTTCTAGTGGTGATGTGGCAGCAGTTCATATACTTGATGACAGATCTTGTGAGAGAGCCTCTGCTAAAATTGTGGGGAGGAGTAGGTATTCAATACTGTTCAGCCCTGAGCCTTTATTTTTTCTGGTAAAATATAAAAGGCACATTTACGGTGTGTGTTACCCTCACGTCAGATTCCTAGATTCCAGCCTGCATCCTAAAACCCCATGGCCTTGCAATGTCAGCCTGGCAAGCCGAGCCTTGTCTCAGATTTCTGTGCAGTATAAATGTATTTGATGGGCTGATCTGAGGCTGTTTCATGTACCTTTGTTTTTAGATCATTATAGGCTTCTTTTGCACGTTCTCCGATTCCTTGCTGCAGCCACAGGATTTCTCAGCCTTGCCAGTGCTTTGTTCCTGCTTCTCAAGTTGTCAAACTGACTACACAGGCAGTCCAAAAACCCATACACTCTTGCCAAAGTTTTAAATTATTTATTGTTAACCTCTCACTGAAAATTAACCTCCTTGTGCCTGTGTGGAAGAGAATGAAAATTAACGCTTTACTGATTGTGAAAGATGGCTTGAAATACTAATAAGGAAATGCTGTTAGTTATGTACAGAATAGCATGATGCAATATAGACTTGATATTCCTTTTTTCCTTCCTGACTTTAATGACATTTCCTGACATTTCCCTGGCTACCAGTCTCTTCTCCCCAGAGTTGCATAATCTCTGACCCTAACATACTTCTGCTTCACTGCTGCTACCAATGGGCTTCTTTCAGAATTTTTTATTTGAGAGATATAATTAATTTAGAGTTATTTTCTCAACAGGCATTTAACTTGAAGATTGCTCTTCCTATTCCACACCTGACATGGCGCTTGGGTGGCCGAACGCTGACATGTCTTTTGTGTCAGTGGGTCCGACAGGAGATGTGGTCTCTCTTCACAAACATTGCTTTGATTTTGAGGTCAGCATACTGTTGGTAATAGTTTCTAGAGCACTGAACCTGAAAAACAGAGTTGTAACAGAAGACCAACAGCTCCTTTTCAGTCATCTAGAAGTTCTTCGTAAATGTCTACAGTGGTTTGCTGTATGTCATCCTTTTTTGATGAGGAGGACTCTAATTTATAGTGCTGTTTTAAACAGGAAACATTGGCAGCCAGTATGGATGCCTTAGGTGTGGTTTGATTATATAAATTATCTAGGCTTAAACCTGGATATATGTCTCTGCCTTTCCCTTTCACTTGTGGGTACAGCAGTGCAAGCCCGCCTCAGCACTCGGTTGCTGCGGGTTGCTACACCGCAATTATTTGTTGGGGCTTGGGGGGATTATTTTTATGTTAGTTTAGGTCCCTGAACTAGCTCAGCATGGTCCAGGTGTTTGCCAGTATTGGTGCAAGGAAGTCAGAGGAAGCCCTTGGTGTGAGCAGGGCACCGAGACTGCTTTCCTTTGCACCTCTTAGTTGGTCACAAGACTGCACACGAATGCTTAGACCTGTATCAGATATATAGCTCAAACATACGCATAACATACAATCATGGTCATAGAAATTCTCTGCGTGAAGAAGAAGGTAGCAATATGGGAAAAGAACTGCCCTGCAGTTTAAAGATCCACAGAATAAATTTGAAAGGAAGATTTTGCTTTAGTACTTCAGAAGGTGTTCAAGAGCAAGGACAGAATTTAAAATCTCATTTTAAATCAAATGGAATTAGATGATACTATTTGTTGAAGTTGGTGATATGAAGCATATATGAAATGATCAATACTGGTTACATATGTGTTAAATTTCTTAGGCTGTAATAACACACCACAGGTATAAACTGGTGGACGTGCATGCTACCGAATGCTGAGGAAATTCAGGAAACCACCTTTTGCCTCGGTACTGCTGTGAACAGATGTTGTTTACTCCTCTGCAGTAGTCATGCAGGCACATGTAAAAATGAAATGACTGGTTTGTATGAGGAATACATTAAGTATGTAAATTCAATGTACTTACCTGAACCTGATTTGCTTTAGGTGAGCAAGTCATACAACTTGTAAATCACCATACAGAAACCAGTAAAATAACTGGCAGAAAATGGTGAACGTAAAGAATGCATGGTTAATCTCTTAAAATTCATGCATGTTGTGGCTGTACCTGTGCTTTGTGGGTTTACTGCCGAGACCGAGTACCTGCATTTCATGCTGCTTTACTGCCAAGGATAGATCCTGTGCCTATTTGCTCTGGAATGTGACTGCTGCCTGCATCCCATTTAGAGCCTGTTAACAACTGTTTATTTCTATGAAAGAAAGAATTTAAAACTGAAAATGCAATACTACAGTGGTCTGAATACTCAAAAGTATGTCAAGAAGCCAGGCCATAGATGTATTTTCTTTTTTTAAAGTTCAGTAATATATTTTACTTAAACAGTGGAGTGTAGAAAGGTATGATATATGACCTGAAAACTGAATGCTAGGAACTTTAACAAATCACATTAACTTCTTCTGTCTGTTGAGATTTAACTTACCTTGAACTGAGCCTTGATCTTACTCTAGCTTCTGTTGAGTTGAATCCTCCAGAGGCCCCCAGAAGCAGTAAGTCTGTGTGGGCAGCAGCTGCGGTGACAAAAATCTTTCTTCCAAGAGGGCATTGCGTCCCAAGTGAACTATTCTGTTGGGAGAAATTATGTCAGAAGTTCCCGGGCTCATGATGCTTCTGCCTTGCAGGCTGCCATATCCATCTTCCTTCAGTTTTCTGTCACTATCGTTATCCTTGGTATCTGAGATGCCAAAGAACTGAAGTGCAGATGAAGGTTCTTCCCACGTACATTCTGGGTGCTGAGGTCCAGAAGAACCATTTTTCTTATCCTGGGTGAATTTCCCTTGAGAAGTTTCTCTCTCTGATTTCCATGCTCATGCATTTGGATCTGTGCACTGGCAGGGCCCCCGGCAAAACAAATCTGATCAGAAGAGGGTTGTGCGTGCGGTAGCCATTCGCTCGGATTAGCCAGAGTACTCGAGATGGAATTTGTGCTGGCTTTATTCCTTTACTCTGGCTGCAGGTGGGCAGGTGCTGCTTAATCCTTCAAAAAGCCTGTTGGTGCTAACTTAAGCATTCATCGTTTTTTTAGCGGATCTGAACTGGCAGGGTGAATTCGTACCCAATCAGCAGGGTCAGCTTATTCCAGATCAGTACTTCTACACAGCCGTGGCACTTCCGATGAAGTACAGGGAGCCCTAAAGCTGGGTTCGTGGTGTTACTGAGCCATAGCCCGAGTTCAAAGGCTGGATCAGAAAGCTCTGTCATTTAAGTTCCTTTGGCCAGTTTTTCTGACTCCAACCTCGAGCTATTTAAAGGAGCGCTTCCAGTGGGCCTAGAGGATAACTCAGGACGGCTGCAGGGGGAAGGTTTTGTCACAGGGCTGCTAATGCAGGACTAAGTGCTATGTAAAGGCCTGAAGATTTAATAATGACAACACCTGCCAGGAGCTTAGGATGGCAGATGGGAGAAGGAGGGTAAGTTGAGAGGCAGACTGCTGCTTTTCTTCCCGAGATGTTCATTCTAGTGTATAGCTAGTTTTATATTTCCTATTTAATACAAATGAGTATTTCAGCCTCTGTCAAGTTTCCTATTAAAATAAATTATATAGGCTTCCTTATTCATTCCTTTATGGAATTCAAGATATTCTGACAGTGTCATAAGATAATCTCTTATTTTAAAAGTCTGCTTTTGTTTGATACAGAAAGAAAGTGATTTTCTCAGTCACAAGGTCAACGAAAGTCCTGAATAAGACACATGTGAGAGCATTAATATTTCTCAAAGGGGTGGCTTAAAAAGAGATGTTTTCAATAAGTACAGTCAGAGGAGTTAAAAAAGCCCAGGGAAAGAAGAAAATGAATTGCAAAGTACACTCTGTGTTAAATAATTTTAAATTCATGCAATAAGTACAGAGGAAAAAAGTATGCATTAATCGCATAATGTGCATGTATGTATCTTCATATTGCTGGAAGGTTAAAGGTGATCTTTAGCTACAGCTCTGGGTCTGGGGTGCCCTTTGAGAGGCAGACTGGCATAAGCCAGATGAAATTGATTTTTTTTTTTTTTTTTTTTCCAAATGCTAAGCCATCCAGAGGTTCATTCTTGTGCAACTGCCTCCCTGTGAAAGGACTTGAGGTAATTCCTTGGCAGCTCATGGTATTAGGAGTAAAGCAGCCTAAGGAAATGTCCAAATGAAAGAATGGCAAACCCAAAAATCTTCTGAAAATTCTTGTGTGTGAATGTAGGAGAATGCTTGAGAAGATTGTAAACAGCCCTTTATTCCGGGTTAAAAAATAATAGCTTTAAAAAAAAAAAAAATAGAATTAGTTTATTTTCTTTCTTTAGTTAGTTTTTATTATCTTTTTAATAGTTTTCAGCTAACTGAGGAAGGGTGGGCCAACTATGAAACTGTATGTAGTCTAGATTTAAGGAACACAGCATTCTAACTAAAACCGAAACTGATACTATTGGAGAGTACAATTAAAAAGATGAAAATGTAGATAATGTCTGATCTAAGACTGAGCAGACTTTATTGCAATTTGTAATTGCTTGTGGAGGAGTACTTGGTAGCTTGCAATTGACGTCAACAGCGAAACCCCAGAGAGTATGGAAAGAATCACAATTAACCTTTTTCAAAGTAATTTGAATTTGCAAGGCAAAGGAAGTTATCTGGTCCAGACTGAAGCTACAAGAACTTCAGAAGCTTTTTTTGCCTCCAGTTCCTTTTCCTACAGGTCTTTTTCTCTGTAGTCTAGAGAACTATGTTTATTTTTTCCTTTTTTTTCCTAAAATAAAACTGCATTGCATGCAGTTTCATGAGCCAAGAAAAGCAAAATTATACTTGGGGATTGTTGCAAATGTATAGTGCATCAGTTCATTTTGCTCACAAATGTCTGCATTGGTGTGAACAAATTACAGCAATGTTATCTCTAACCTACAAAAATTCTTCAGAGATACGACATATCTGTGGTAGGTAATGGGAGACAATTTCAGGGCATGCATTTAATTCATCTGTGTTGACATGCAAGTTTAGATGAGGTTATATTCTCTGGTTTTTGACAGTAGTTGTCTGGAAGCTGGTCGATTTGTCATTTCCTATGGCACTTCATCCTGATTTACTTTCCTAGGAAAAGTTACGGTAGTCCTGCACCCTCGGGAGTGCCTGTAACCTTTCGATCCTGTGACCCCAAATCAGCTCGCCCATGCAAACCACCCATATTCACCTTATGTCACCTAATACCATCAGTTAGTTAGTACATGTGAATTTTAGAATCTTCAGTAAATTTATCCTTACGATTTTCCTCTGAAGTAAGGGAGTGCTGGTTTCGTGTTGGAGCTGGAACAGAGACACAGAGTTACCAGTAGTACCAGGGTCACACAGAAATCTGTGATGGAGCAGGACCTCTGACATGTCTAGAAGTCCTAGGCAAAGGTCTTAATCAATGGAGCCTTCATGGTTTCATCTTCCAAGTCTCCAGCGATTCTCAAAATCAGAGAATCGTCTGTTGTTTCGCATAAAGTATTAAAAATCAGAAGGGTGGATTTTCCCGAAATTTCTCAAGAATTTAATTTTTAATTTTTTTTTTTTTTTTAATCAAAGGATACTCAGAGATCATTTGGGTCTCTACTGTAAATTGGATATAGTAAAAATACATTCATAGAATTGTGTAGTGTTTTTACATTTATGACTTAGAGACAGTGTAATTCCCTTTCTATCTGAAAGCAGTAATGCTGAAGCCAGACTTGGTTAATGACATTATTATATCACCAGCTCTATTAACTTAGAAGAAATGGGATCTACCATTATTCTTGCCATGTCTGGTGTGTGTATTTATAAATATCAAGTTGCAGTTTCCAGAACAATTATAAAACCTAAAGGAAAATTGTAGGAATTTTCTGTTCCTTTATCGAGTGACTTTAAGCATACGGTAAAAAGCAAAGCCATACACAAAAGCACAAGAACTTTTCTGAAAGGGCATCATAAGTTTGCAGGGTAGCGCTTCGTTGGCTGCAGTTTTCAAACTACAGTTTTTTGGGGACTCTTATTCTCTCTGTCTACCCCCCTCCCCCCCATCTGCAAGACATGAGCCAAGCAAACTGGGAGTAGGGTGTGTTACCTGCTGACATCCTCTGCATCAGAAATCGGAGTGCAGGGAGGCCAGATAAGGGATCCTCCTTTTTTCTTCAAAGTGGCTGCAGATGTGTTCAGAGGGGCAGGGAGAGGAGTGCTGGACTGTACTGGGTAGGGGAAATGAACATGGGATAATATTGTCCGGCGTAAGAAGTGACCAGGAAGGTTGTGCTATGCAGCAGTCGATCTCCGGGAGCAGCTTTCTAGGGGAATAATCAAATTCTCTAGCCCTTTGACAAAGGTGGATGTGAGGGGAAAGAAAATTCCTCTCTTTCAATTCTTCCCTCTATGCCAGAGCCAGAAATGACAAACCAGATTAGCTTTAGTTCTCTTAATCAGTGTGGTTTGGTTTGTTAAAGTATCAAGTCATGTTGTAGGTCTGTGTTTTTATTGCTGTGCCTGCTGAGTAGTTATTTACATTGATTATTTTGCTATAGAATTATTATATAACTGTTTTATACTGAATTTAACCTTTTATAGTCATTTTAGGCAGCAGGGAATCAGACTGTATGTTTTTACAACTGATCTTTATTACAGTAATGTCACTTGCTATCGTCTTCAGTATTACTCAGTATTCTTGTTGAAAGCTATTCTCCGGATACTCAACATTAATAACTAATAAGAAAGTCATTTAAGATAATGGGATCTTTTAGCAAAATCTCTGATTTGATATTTTAATTGTTGGTCCCCATTCTCCATTTATCTAAGTCCATATGTTTCATATGCTTATTATCTCATTAAAATGAGAAGGAAAAAGATGACATTTTGAAGAAGGGTAATCTTTTGTTTGTAATTCTGCTAGACTACACCATTTATAATTTTCCTTCTCTGAATTTTTTTTCCTTCATTGCCAGTGTATCACCTGTGTGATTTACTCTTTTGAAAGTAAATTTCTAGCTCAGCTAAGCTACCAACAAAAGACACTCTTTCCAGGATTGGTATGCTGAACAAATTTCAGCACATAATATGTTATTGCTGGGATTGTGAGGGTTTTTTGGATTCACTGCAGGTCTGAAATGCTGGTTTTGTTAGCAAAATGCAAATCTCTCTCATAAAACAGAAGCTTTATCTGTGTACTTTAATGTATTTAATAAATAGTCAGAAGTTAAACAGATACAGATGCTTCCTCCTATTTTATGTGACAGTACTCTGACAATTGATAAATATGTTCTGTTTTGTGAGAGCAGCCTTCTGCTCAAATGTATCATCCTAACCTGTGATTTTCTTAGTTGAATTTAGGCTGCATTTCACTGTAGATGGAGCTGTATCACACATAAAACCAACCAAAAAACCTATTGAAGTTGCCATCTGCAGTTAAGGTATCTAAAACATAATAAATAAGAATCATAGAAGTAGTTGTCATCTTCCAGGCAGAATATTGGCAAAGGCAAAGCCAGGAAATCACGTGAGAGGTGCCAGTGCTGAATACTGGTTTCTCAGTGCTGGGCTGAGATGGTGTTTTCAGATCCAGGGAGCCTAAAGAACAACCAGGGCAGACTACATGGGTGACCATCAGGGCTGGATATGCAGAAAAATCTATACGTAGGCTGCAGCAATTCAAGCCCTGCTCCCTAGTCCCTCCTTGGTCAGTGCATGCTCACGCATGTGTCACTGCGTAGGAGGTCTGCAGTACCAGACGCAGCAAATAGCTGCCTTTTGGTGAATCTTTTGGCTGTTCCCCCAGCCTGCGTAGGGGCAATAGTACTCCCATCGCAGGGACTGAAGCATGGCCTCATGTCTCAGTTTAAGCTGCAGCCAGAGCACGGAGTCTCCCAGTTACGAGTGGAACACTTGTCCTGTGGGTACTGACTCCCTTCTGCTGACACTGGGTAGGAGGGCAGCAACTTCTGGGAGCAGAGTCAGAAGGCAGCTGGAACTGGTGGCAGCTCTGACCTGCTGCAATTTCTTCAGGGAACATAAGCAAGTGGCCCCACGAGGCTCCTCTCCGAAGGAATCTGTCGGCATTGGGAATGCCCAGTAAGCAGATTTTACAGTGCAAATGCCACCAAGTCCGCCTTCCCTGCCAGGAAACAAAAGGAATTGTGAAGCATCCTCTCACAGGAAAGAGCCTGTGTTGTTGGGAGAGGTGAAGGTCGCTGCGAATTACAGGCTGTCAAACCTTATGTTATTTTAAAACCTCTGGTAGATTTTCCTCTTTGGCTTTTGGATAATGAGAGAAGTTCAGATACTGTAAGAGGAAGGACTGCATTTTCCATTGCTTTATTCCTTTCAAGTCGGCCACTTAAACAGGCACAAAGTAAGTGTCAAGTTAAACATTTATTCTTCTGATTTTATATTGCATTTACACTCCCTTTGCAGAAGCGCAGATACCCATTTGAATTTGTGACACCAGATCAATCAGCAGTACGAATAGCTGGTTATGCTTCTAAGTAGTGAGGAGTGAGAAAGAGGGAGCATGTAAACTATGCATGGCCAGTTAGGTGTTCTTTGATGCTGACAGCATTGACTGGTTCTCTTGCATTTATCATAAGAATGGCAGTGATTCCCTGCTTATATGGTGCAATTGAGGCATTTTTCTCATTCTGTCCCCTCTGAATCTCCAGGGTTTCCAAAAAACCACAGGTTTAGAGGAAACACTTGAAACAAGAAATTCTGGCACTTTGCTTGGACTTTGAGGAGAGAGAACGAGAAGGTATGATACAGAGGAGAGGCAGTAGGGTAAGAAACTCGGCTGACACAGTGGAAGAACATTGTCTTGCTATAAAACATAAAAAGTGTTACAGTGTTGAAAAGAAATCTTTCATGGGTATAGATTAAAAACAGTATTACACACTGAGAGGTCTAATGACCTTGCTGTTATCGCTCCCACTTGATATATCTGTATCTGTTTACTCATTTTTCAGTCAGACAAGATCTTTCCTCAACTTGACCCTCATCCTTCCATTTTATGCTTGGATTATATGTTCATAAATACCATGTTCACATTAACTGAAATTTAATATTATAAAAAATTCCTAGTTTGCATTCATTTTTCAAAAGTCTTGTAGCTTAAATATTTTAACTTTCAGGTGCTGAAAATTCCTCAGGTGGAAGAGCTGAGCTTTTGTTTGCAATTCTATCAGAATGGGCCATTTATCTCTTTCTCAGCCATTTCCCCGTAGGAAGTAGCGTATTAAAGTTCCTGTGTCTACACTGGCACAGAAGACAAATAAGATTTTCCTTCCTGAGACTTGATGTTTTCTAAAAATACTGAAGGGATAGGATAAAAGTGGAGAGTATAAATGGCTTGAGAAGAAGCATGTTCTAAACATTTAAGCGTTGTGTTATTCAGAGAAGAAACAAGGATCTTAATCCCTTCTTACACTAAAACCATACAAAGGTCCCTGCTTGCTTAACAGCCCATGAATCTTTTTTCCTGATGCACAGTTTTATAATAGCTGTAAAAAGGAAAATTCTCCTGGGTGTCATCAGAATCAAGACTGTTCACTGGCCCAAAAGTCTCCAAGTTTCTTTCTCTGAATTTAGATGTGCTCTTTTTGTTAATAAAAAGTACAACCCCAGGACATGAGCCACCCCATGGGTTTCCAGGTGTTCTTCTGTTTCCAACTACCAGCCATTTTCTAGTTACAGAAGTGTGTTCCATCGTAGTGGATTTATTGCTCACAGGCTTCACTGTCTTGATTACCACCCACAGAACCCTTAAAAATGTGTGTAGATACCAGGAGTCTGTAAACCAGTGGTTGAGGAGCTCTGTCCTAGATTTTTTTGTGTGATGA
Organism: Aviceda cuculoides; assembly: GCA_035590195.1. NCBI lineage: Eukaryota > Metazoa > Chordata > Aves > Accipitriformes > Accipitridae > Aviceda > Aviceda cuculoides. The sequence goes on from JAVJGG010000094.1 coordinate 5,334,523, forward strand.
GTGTTTATGTATTGTCTTTTAAAAATCTTACAGCAAAGGAAGTCCCACCACCTTTCTGGACTTAGAGATTCACCACTTTGGTTTAACAAGGTTTTCCTTGCTCATATTTAAGCATATTGAGACTTTTTCTCTGTCCTTAGCAGAGTCATTACAGAGGACTACTGATTACCAGCATTCTTCTAATCTTCTAAGTATTTTAAGAGGGACGTAGTCATCTTCAGTCTTCTTTTAAAATAGGTTTTTTTTTGGTCAGTAATTATGCTTTCTAATCATCTTGTTATTCTAGATGGTCCCTTTGGACTTTATCCAGTTGGTTTATAATTTTCTGGCAGTGTGGTGTTCTAAAATGACTTCTTACTAGTAGAGTAAGTGAATAGGTACCCAGCCTTTCTGTTAGTGCATCACAGCCTGAGCACTGTCTTTATCAACATCATGTTGTTCCTCTGCATTCATTTTGTCAGTAAATGGATTATTCTCTTGAGAGGTTTGGTTTTTTGGTTGTTTTGTTATGTTTTAAATTGAATTTAATCTCTTTGATTTCAGATCACTTCCCCGATCTATGATATTTAATTCTGTTCCTGTACTCCAAAGTGTTTACAGTCTGCCTCAGCTTGGAGCCACCCATAGATTTTATTAACATACTCCGTGTTCCAGCATCTAAGCTGGTGGCAAAACTTAGAAGAGAAGTCAGGCCAATATGGAACTCTGCAGGACCCTGTTTGAAATGCCTTTCCTCTATTTAGGTAGCTTAAGTGGCATTTTTTGTCTTGGAACAGACTGGCCCATGCAAAGCAGATGTAACTTTTGGTGGAAGATTGATTGAAAAATATTGACTTTGTCCCTAAAGTTGGACAAACAAATCAGCTTGATGGGTGATGTAACGCCTCTTTTACCCCTTTTTGCTAATGTAGTTGGAGAATAAGTCTCTTCTCTTGGCATTTGAGATTTTAGTTAAGACCGGTGTAAGTGCTCAGCACATGCTATACTGGTGAGGGTGAATTTCAGCAAAAATGTGTGAGTGACCAGCCTTTGCTGTCAAAGCTGTGCACAATGCTAAACATCAAATAGTCTGAATTAAGCATTTCAAACTTGCAGAATGGTTTTTTTTCTGGTATCTACTGTGCGCTGTCGGTGAATCACATAGGTAGGAACGTGCATTTTCTTTTCAAAATTTATCAGACTGTACCTAAGCTGTTACAAATGTTGAAGGCAATGGCACTGCATTAATTTACATCAGCCAAAGTTCACTGTCAAAATTTTTACCTCTGTAGTGATTCACAGAATGGATTTTTCCCCACCAGCTCAAACTTTGAACTATCGATTTATACACAAAGTAAGTTATGCTTCCAATATTTTTTGTTTTTTGGCTTTCTCTCGGCCATCTAATTTTGCTTCTGCTCAGTCGAGCATGACATGGCAATCCACAGGCGCTGAAAGGACTTTGATGGCACGAATTCCGCACTGCTCTTTGCACGCAACACTTGCAATGAAGCAAGCAGTAGGAGAGTGGTGTGTCTGTGGATTTAGTGTGCATGTTATATCATGTTATAGTCAAAGATTTGCTGCAAACATATGTATTTACTTCTACTTCCTTTAGTCCTAATATGTTATACTATTGTTTCCTTCAGCTCTCTCTTTATACAGATGTTTTTTGTCTTTAATTAAAATACTGTCATGTTTTGACAACACTTCCAAGTAAACACCCATCATTTTGTTTTTATGTCTGTTTATAGTGAGCAGTTGTGAAATACTTAATTTTACATTTTGTATGGCTTCCCCAGTTCTAACAGAAAATTTCTTTTGTCCTGTCTCTCTTCCAATACAAGGATGCAACTAAGAGTATTCAAAATAACCCTATTCACTAGAATGGATAGGATTAGCAATGTGATGAGAATCTAATTGTGAGAAATATGCTAATGTTTAATTTATTTTTACTGAGCCACTTAGTGGGTATAAAAGGCAATTTAAATGCATCAGTAATAATAATGATGAATTTATGTTACAGATGTGTCCAAAAGTCCTCTTTGGCCGTAGAGGTGAGTTGTGCTTGGAGTTGTATGAACTCTTATGCTGCATGTTCATAGGTTTTGGTGCAAATTACTGAGTAAATGTAATTAAGCCTCCCTTTTCCAAAATAGCTCCGTTCCCATTGTAGACACCTCTTTGTGAGGGTGATGTCTCTAAACTGCTGTCAGCTGTTGTGAGCGTTAGCGGTTACACGTTCAGATCTCGAGGTAGAGGTGAACGAGCAGGGAGTCAGAGGGGAGAAGCTCTGAAGATCTGGGGTTGGGATCCCAGGCTGGGGAGGCAAAGCCATGTCTGAAGAGAAAAGGAGAAGGCACGGGCTAGGAAGCTGGAGCCCGGGTTTGGGGTGCACAGTGGGAAGCACGGTGACGTTGTGATGGGGGGCTCCCCTGTTTGGGAAGAGAAGGTTGAAAGCGCGAACTGTCGCTGCTTCTGCAGCCTCCGTCGTTGGTAATATTTATCAATGGCACTGTTGGAGAGAGCAGTACAAGCTTTGTGCTGTGTCATAAGGTATTTTTACTGTCAGTCACTATGGTACAGCATCAACAGAATTTTCTGTTTACTAGAAAAGTAATAATAATTGAAGTTAGTCTGATTAAGATGAAAAGAATTACTTGGCTCATAAATTCTCAAAACTATTTCCTCCACTCTCATTTTTTTCTTTTTTTTTTGTTTTAATCTCTCTATGTAATCTTATACTATTAATTCAGATAGCACCTTAAATACTTTATCTTGCTTGTAAACACAGAAATAAATTACTAGTATGAGTTCGTTTTATTGGTTAATTCATTCACAAATGCCTCCTACAATGACTTGACAGAGGAGATATAAATTAAAAATTTATCCAAGTAAACAGAGCAGCTACAACATTTCAGATGCTCTCAGCCAAGTACCTTCGTATTTTATATCAGAAGTATATTTTAAGGTATATGAGTTGATACAGCCCAGGTGTTCTTTTTGGTAGCTTTGGGAGAAGCTGTTCACATCTCTCCCCATCTTGCTCAGTATGTGCACACACATATCTGGTTGTGAATTATTTTGCATTATGTTCCTAAAACCTTCTGTCCTCCTCTTGTCTGGAAGCTGCCTTTCTGCTTGCTGAAGTTCCCAATCTCTGCTGATTAATTCCTTTCACAAAAGCTGTTGGAAATTCCCATCTTGCCTCTTGAGTACTGGTAGAGAAAGTCCTTCCACATGTGGATGGAAATCGTGAAGTAGTTCCAGAACACAAATTGGCGTTTGGTCCTCTGGGTTTTCAGCAGCATCTAGAAGATGATGATGACACCTCTCATCCAGATCAGGAGATCTGGAGAACAGTAGGAGGAGGCGGAAGACTGGCCAAGGCAAGTGTATGGGCAGTGGACACCAAAGGCCGGACCTTTGAGTGGCTTCCTGGCTTGGGGGCCCAGTGAAAGTGCCTTAATTGGATGACCTACATTTTTTTGAGATCTAGAGGAATGACTTTCAAAAAGACAACCTAGTAGATGGTCCCTGAGATACTTGCAAAACTGCACGTGAAACCCAGGCGTTGGGGGTATGTCCAAGGCTGAGGGCTTTTTGTTTTCAGATCACAGGGATATCACTGAATGGGTTCGCTGTGGGCTGGGGGGGCTAGAGAGGAAGTAACATGATGGCCTTTATTGCAATGTTGAGACAAAGTAGATCCTGATGTTTTTTGAAGGTTTTGTATGAGGATTGCCATACATCCAGTGGAACTGGGCAATCAGGTTTTGACTTTAAGGCTTGTTTTCTCCTTGCTGTATATGAAGATAGTATGAAGTTGCTGGTCATTTGTAGGATTATTGAGGTCTCCCTGTTGGAAGTGGTCTGAACTGGCAGGAATAAGCTGCTTTCTGGGAAACAACTGGGAAGATAAAAGCACTGGAAAAGATAACTCCAGTTGGGAAAGAATGTATCTCACAGTGCAAGACAGTCTCAAATGTGTTGCTTCCTTTGGGAAGCTTGAGGAACCACTACAGCTGCCACTGAACAGGCAGCCCAGATTTCATCCTAGACATGTTTCCCAGTATTTTTCCTTCCGCTGGCCTTTGCCTGACTTCCTGGAAAGCTGACCAAAGGAATTTTTGGCATAGTTACTTTTCTGTTGGAGTGGCTCACAGAAGGTGATCTGTGGAAACACATGGAAGTGACTGCTCAGAGGAGTCTGCAGGAGGGTATGTGTGGAGCTGCTGGGAGGTAGGCAGTAGTGGGGACACCCTTTTATCAGCAGTTAGCCATTAGATTGGCTTAAATGTACTGTTAAATTGTACACTCATGATCTTCCCATGCTGCTTGATGTCTTTTTTTCTTCCTCCATTGATTTCTCTGAGGGCAGAATGCCATGCTGCTGCAATTCTGCTGGAAGAACTGTGTTGAGTTTCCCAGTTTACTGCAGTGTGGCAGGATATAAATACCTGTCAGAGTTGGTGTTCGTTATCTTTGTGTTCTTGGATATTTGTGTGCCTGTTGGTCTGGTCATTGTTGTGTCTTTGTTTTGTATCTTGCCCCCAACTTTTGTGATGTAAGTGCTTGAAAAAAAACTAGCTCGTTTGTAAGAAGTGAAGTTTTAATATAGACCTAAGTAGAGATGCCTAGTTAGTTCTGTGAGCAAAGATTACAGAGGTGCTGTCTTGCACAGAAGAAACTAGGCAGGTATTTAATTGCTGAGATTCTGACCATTTATTCACAAGATGGTTCAAGAGAAAAACAAGCATAAGCATTCATTCTGTGATTGGTGACTAAATGCAAAAAAGGAAGAGGGCAGAAGCAGACATAGGCATTCATCACAGTTTAAGTCATATTTCACTTGCCAAATTACTGTGTCTCATGAAATTCACCCTTATTTCCACCTCCTGGCTCTGTCACCAGTGTTTGTTGACAGATGATAGGTTAGCAGATTGTTAGCATTTTTCACGTGTTTGTGTTAGCGGGTGTGAGACCTGTCTGAAAACTTTTTCTTCTCTTTTTTATTGATTGATAGTCAGAATCTCTTGAGAGTTTTCAGTGATTTTTAATGCTTTCAGAACTGCTGCTTCTTGCACTGGTTGTTGAGCCTGCCTTGCCTCTCAATTGCCTGACACAAGAAAGGCAGCTCAGGATTTTAATACTAGCTGTCAGCAAGAGGTCTGGAGAGTAGTGTGTCTGGAGCACCAAGAAATGTTGATTCTTGAAATGTCTTTTCATTACAAATTCTTAAAATGGAGTCTCTGACCTTCAGGGACAAAAAAGTTCCAGGGGAAGAAAGGGTCAGCTGCCAGCACAGTAATCTCACAGGTATGAAAAGCTTCTGTCAGACCAGTCAGAAGTCACACTTGTGAAAATCGGGATATGTAGCTGGCGGTGATAATTGTAGGCAGAACATATACATAGAAGGAGTGGGCTCAGAGTCAACCACTTTCTGCAATGTTTTCATATCTTTAAAGTAATGTTGAGACAGAAACACACGTAACAGAAGAATAGGCATTTTTTAAAAAATGTGTAGAACTGAAATGTAAGCATAAGTTTATCTGAGTTAATTAGTGTTCTTTTAGAGTTACTGAAGTGGCTGAAGTTCAGCTTTTGAAATATCTCTACATGTTATGCTATCCCCAGATGGCTAAAAGCTGCTAAAGATGTTGTTCTTACTAGTTTCGTGACTTTGTGTAGCTCCTGATGGCTAAACCTGACCGTGGTTTGAGCTGTGTCTCTGAGGTGCTCAATTTCTGGCTTCACATTTTTATTTTAAAATATGGGAGTTTTCGCTGATGAAGGATTGTAAAGTATTTGGTATTCTTGAAAAAATTGATACCAAATTAATTCAGTTATAACCTTTTCCAAAATAAGTGGCAGAGTTATGTGATTTCATATATAAGGAGACAAAGTCCCGCTGTTTATTTTTAAAGAGAATCTGGAGGGGAGAGGAGAAGTTTGGGTGTGTAACAGGTAACACCATACATTTGCATGATAAAGCGTTTCAAAGCCAACCTCCATCCAGAGCAAAGGAATTCAAATTGAAGGAAAATACCACATATTTTTAAAGTTCTACCTTACGCTCATCTAGGTGGAGGGCTGTCACAAAGGTTTTTCCATGTTTTGCAGCTGTGAGTCCTTTTATGGCTTATGTGACTTGTATGCATAAATTCCTGTGAACTGCATTTAGACTAGAGGCAGTATGATGACTCAGTTTACCTGAATGCAGGGTCTAGTCTGGCATAAATCCAAGTCAAAATGGGCAACTGTATCATATACTAACAGTCCAATATGAAGCTGCTCCAAAGCTTCACAGGGGCTATGAATGACCACTGACAGTCAGGGAAGTTGACTTCAGTAACTGTTATTTATAAAGCAAAAACCAACCTCTTGTTTTTGATGCTAATTGTTGTAAGAATATTTACATGAGCCATGTTTCTAGAAGTCATCCCTCCTGCTGCTGAGGCTGTGCTGTGAGCACTATACACCAAGCTGGAAAGTCCTTTCAGCTGGTGTTTCACACTAATATATCACCAGAGTGATGACACTCTGCTAATATAACACACAGACTCCAAAACCAGCAGAGTGTTAGTGAGTAGAGGTGCCGTGTTCGTGATTTAGTAGCCCTATATATCATCACGGTGTCACCAGCTGATGCTTGCTAGCATGACCTCTAGCAGGGAAGGACAGAAGGGATCTTTAAAGCAAGACGAAGATGAGGTTAAAAAAAAGATAAAAATTACATGAAATCTTTGAAGGATCTCCCACTTCTGTGAGTTATTCCTTGATCCTATGTATAAACATGGGATAAATTGTTCTTAAACAGATCCTACTGTTCTTGTGTGTGGCTTAAACAACTTCTGCTTTCGGATGGGAAATAAGGTGGTAACCAGTATGTTTTATTGTTGCTGTGGAAGAGGGCAAAGAACGTTTTTTGCTTGCCAGTAGAGCATGTTCAGTAACTGAACCAAGGTCTCAGTTCAGCCTTTGGGCTCCTCTCTAGGGAGCCCATCCAGTCCCTCCTAGCAGAGGGTAATACATCAATAACATGAGATTCTAAAAGTAAAACAAAGCAACAAAAGCCGCAGCAACAACAACAACAAAAAATCCCTGAAGGCCTGAGGCACCAATGTGAGTATCTACAGAACTTGTTTTGCGCTCTCTCTCTGCTGCTGCCCCTCGTCCTTTTCCGCAGTGCTGTATGTTCTCCCTGTCCCCAGCTTTCATCTGCAACCGTGTGTTCCTCAGAAGTACATACACGGCATCCTCGTTCCAGCCTGGGAAGCAGAGGGTGGGCAGCACCCCGTGTTCGTCGTTCCACTTCCCCAGCCAAAGCTTTCGTTCTTCTCCCAGGCGAAAGGCTTCAGCAGTGCGTAGTGGTCGGACAGGAGATGGCTGTGTAATTCCTGGAGGAGCAGCAGGGCAGCGGAAGGGTTTGTGCGAGGGTGAAGAGGAGGAGGATCCCTTGAGCTGAGGTGTTCCAAGTGGCAAAGTGGCACCCGTCCTGCCACTCCGTGTTGCAGCCTACGGCGGAGAGCGATCCTTGTCTGTTTTGTGGAGCAGGAGATCGGTGAGGGGACTAGAGCCCATCTAAATTCAAAGAAATCGTTATGACCTTTTCCAAAAGGCGTTTGGCCTTGTGATACATGGTGATTTCAACACCCTTTTGTGTGCCTGTGTGTGCATAGATCGTAAAGAATTTCGTATTTCACTCAAGTAGTATGTGCGGATATAGGAGTTCAGTCTCATTCCTGCTGTTCATTTGGTTTCCAAATAAGAATCGTGCCCTGTTGCAGCAAAGCTGTGCCCTGACAGGTTCTTTCTCCACCACCTCACTCTTACCTCACCCACGTAATGAACCAGGATTTGGGTCAAGCATTCATGAAGTCAGTTATCCATATGGATTGAATGTGTGTGGGAACATGAATGTTTAATCAGACATTTGTTAGCAAGCTAAAGAGGCAACATTATGTCAAGCACTGTGCTGTCAGAAAATTCCGTGCCTACTATCGCTATGGTAACAGCCAACAAATACCTGCTTATTTTGTGTTAGTATCTGAGCTGAAGGAAAATCCCCAGGCGATAAATTTTGAACATCTAGTGGATGGGCTGGAAGGGCAGGGAACCAAAGAAGGTACTACCATTTTCTAAACCTGTTTGACTGATAAGTTTCTTCTGGAACTATTTCTGTCAATCAACAAGGAGCAGAAATAGATAGCACATCATCTAACCAGCCACCTGGACTGAATTTTAATTGCAGTTCCTGGGTAAAAATATTCAGCACTTCTCAACAGTTGGCCCAAATATGTTCATTTAGAACTTAATGAAGCATATATTTTTTTTTTCAAAAAACAAAGTATTGTGAGCTAAGTGCTTCCTCTGAGGAATACATTGTTTCCAATATTAATTTGACTGGCTCTGCTGCTAAAGAGGATAGTGGCCTGGCTAGCCTGTTAGTAGCTATTCAGCAAACCAGAATAGTGAGTCTGTTTCTGCTGGGCTACTTCAAAATTCCCTCCTGTTTTAGAGTGCCAGTGTTTCATGGCATGTCCTAGCAGGGATGGGTACAGACTTGTGTTAGATATTGCTCAAGCAGAGCCCTGCTCTCTCTAAAGCCTTACTCTCCCACCTAACTCACCTCCCAGCTTAAAATCACGCAGTTAACTTTGTGGCTCGAATGTTGGGCTTCTGCCTTTCAAGTTAAGGCCTGTATTCTTTCCTCAGTGCCTTTTTCCTTCCTCTCTCATCCTCTGACTTCTGTGAAAAGGAGTAACTCTTTAGAAGAAGCTCAGGCAGAACCTTTCAGAAGAGGAATTAACTGAGGAAGGTAATTCCCAGTGGCCTACCTGCCCTCCTTCCTCACGAAAGACCTGTGCTAGGTAAGAGGCTGAAGCACGATGAATGTTTCCATCTCTCCCCACCAGCCCAGGCTGCCTTCCTGCTTTGTCCTGGAGAAGAGCCTAGGAAAACACACAGCCCTTGGGAGCCTTATCTCACCGGGGTCGGGGAGCAGCTGAAGGGTTAGAGTCAACTGGGTAAACCCTGCTGGATCTGGTGTAAAACTGGCGGGTGAAGCAGAGAGATCTATCTGGCCCACCGAGGAGACGTTGATGGAGGGCTGCATCTTTGGGAACTGTCGTGCTTTTAGACTAGAGGTTTAGGCTGTGGAGAACAGACGACTGTCTCTGCGGTCAGGCTGTTGTCTCTCATAAATACGCTGTGGCTTGTGAAGCTCGGTCTGATTCACATCAGCTGTAGAACGGACAATTGTAGCAATTGTCAGAGGAACCTTGTTTCCAAATGTATGTGGTCTCTGAATTAATGAGACTAGGAGGTCTTGTTGAGGTACCTACAGACTTTTAACTACTTTGTCTTAAACAGCTTTAAGATTTTTTTATTTCTCCTGTCATACCTAGCGCCTCTGGGATAATGTATTTAAGAAGGGGAAAAAGTTGCTGTGCAACAAAAACTGCAGCCAGAGAGAGGAGTGAAAATATGTGAGAGAACCAACTCTGCAGACCCCCAGGTCAGTGCAGAAGGAGGGGGAGGAGATGCTCCAGGTGCTGGAGCAGAGATTCCCCTGCAGCCCGTGGGGAAGACCAT
>JAVJGG010000094.1:5344954-5376309 GCA_035590195.1 Aviceda cuculoides
CAGATGCCCACCTGCAGCCCGGGGAGAGAGGAGCCCACGCCGGAGCAGGGGGAGGCCCCCCAAGATGGCCGGGACTCTATGGGAAAGCCAGTGCTGGAGCAGGCTGTGACTGAAGATCAGCCCGTGGGAAGGACCCACGTTGGAGAAGTTCATGGAGGACTGTCTCCCGTGGGAGGGACCCCATGCTGGAGCAGGGGAAGAGCATGATGAGTCCTGCCCCTGAGGAGGATGAAGGGGCAGAAACAGTTTGTGGTAAACTGACCACAACCCCCATTCCCCTCTGCTGCTGGTGGGGAGGGGGTAGAGAACTTGAGGGTAAAGTTAAGCCCGGGAAGGAGGGAGTGATTGGGGGCCGATGTTCTTAAGGTTTGGTTTTATTTCTCATTATCCTACTCTGATTTGATTGGCAACAAATTAAATTAATTTTTTTTTCCCCAAGTTCAGTCTGTTTTGCCCATGGTGGTAATTGGTGAATGATCTCTCCTGTCCTTATCTCGACTCACGAGCTTTCTGTTACATTTTCTCTCCCTTGTCCAGCTGAGGGGGGGAGTGACAGAGCGGCTTTGGTGGGCACCTGGCCTCCAGCCAGGGTCAACCCACCACAATATCGTATGCATACCATGGTGATTACAGGTTATATGCACTTCTATAATCTTGTAGCTTTTAAATGCTTAAGAGGCAGCTGTGGTCCTTGCTTGATATTAGGCTGCTGCAGTAGGATTTGTGGAAGTGAATACATGAAGGAGCACGAATGTCAGTGCTGTAATGTGATTGCCATTCAGGGGTAGGTATGTCAAGAGCGTGACTTGATATGGAGTTCACTACAAGCAAATTGAAAAATATATATACTTATCTGTGAAGATGAGGCAAACTGCCCTTTTAAGTAGTTTAAAATAAAATGTCCATGGCTGAGTACTACTAATTGGGTAGGTGACACACCTGGAAACGACTGCTTGCTCTTTAAGATGCCTGTTGAAAAAGTAAGTTTTCTGGAAAATAAATTTAATAGAGCTTCAAGTAGGTCTCTTTTTTTTTTTCTTTCTTTATTTTTTTTTTTAAACACAAGATAACAATCTTTAGTCACAGATGCCTAAACTCAGGTACCTGGATAAAGACCTATTCTGTTTCCATGGGAGTAAACTGTCATTTTTTTCGTTGATCTGACCTGAAATTGCCATATTTTTGAAAAGTAACTTCAAAACGAGCTGTCAGTTTATAGCCTTTTGAAAAATCAGGCTGATTACTTGATTGCCTAAATTTTGACACCCATATTGAACCCATATTCTAACCATTAAGGACAACACCAAAGGGCAGCCCTTGAGGCTCTACAAAGCAGTTCAAAGCTGGTCCACAGGTGAAACTAATTTCTTGTTATTTTCATTAAAAAGTTGATGATGATAGCAAGTGGTTCATGAAAAATGTCATGGAAAACAGTTCACAGTGTTCTTTCAAAAAATTTGGAAACTACTGATCTATGGTGAGTGTATCAAGTTCCAACCTCCTTTTGATATGGCAATATGAATTCTGAGGCAAGCTTCCTGCGTGCCTTTTTGTGCAAAGAGAAATTCTTGTATTTGTATCTGCATGTTCGTGTGAACTTGCTGTACGTGTTCAAGAAAGGTGAAGATAAAATGACTAGATTGTCATTTTTGGAAGACATAACTGATCATAATTTTCTGCCTAACAAGGCTCATACCCTTGTATTATGTGCTGGCATTGCTTTTTCCATGTCCATAAGCAGAAAACAATTGTTTCTTCTTTGTTTAGATTCAGTCTAACACACTGGTTTGATTCATAAAGGAAATTTCTCAGGTATTTGATAAAACTCTCTCTCTCTCTCTCTCTCTGTGTCTTGAAAGATTTGGGAACCCTTAGATGAAGTTGTGACACGCTGGTCAAAAGGCTGCCATACGCATTCTCATGTTGATGGAGTGGACCAGCTAGCATGCACCCACTGTAAGTATCATTCTGAATTCGGGGTTAATGGAACAGGAAACCTTCTCAGCCATTATAAAGAACTCAGTGTAAATAATCTGATTTTTAAGGAAGTACTTGTAGCTGTGGGTTGGCCATCCTGGCACCCAGAAAGCATATTTTAGGAGGGAAACAGAGTCCAATCAAATCTGACAGAAGGTGTTATATTTCCGATGGGATTAGAAAGCTGACCCGTTGCAGAGGGGCAGGGAGGTTTGTTGGTCTTGCCACACAGAAGAGTGATGATGGCCAGGCGCAGTAAAGCTTGATGCTATAGTGTAGCCTTATGAGAACTTCTGTATGTAGAGGAAACATAGGGGAAAAACGAATAACTGTAAATATGTAATTTGTGAGCCTATATTTTTCATAAACACGTGTGATTTACATGGAAAATACATTTGGCTGTTGGTCTGGAAACATGAGAACTGTCTATTCTACTGCACACAACTGAGATTTAGGTGCAAGTCAGTCATCTCTTACATTGTGCTGCTGATGGCTGTGGCTGCATTAAAATTGAAGGCGAGAAGATGCATATATATGGTTTTGAACTCCAATGCAAGCATTCAGTTGGCCAAAAAATTGTTGTATCATTTCACTGCAGTGAAGTTCTGTTGTTGTTGTGTTGGTTACCCTGCTTGTGTGCTGTGGTGCACCTTGGCCTCCCCTCCTGGTCGTGACACGTTGCTGAATTGTGACATTTACTGGCTTACTCTTAAGTATCCTCTGCCTTACCCCTAATCCTATAGCATTGTGATTGCTTTGCTACTGGCTTGGTGCTCAGTCTTCTACAGGAAAAGCTGTTTGAGAGACAAAAGCATGAGATGTCAGAGAGAAAAGTGAGAGTAGACTAGGAGCAGAGGCAAAAGATGGAGGAGAGGCAGCAGTGTGTCCGTGGAGCAGGTTGTTGTAGCACAGTTACTAGGGAGCTGGAAAACTCTTGCAGAAATTCAGCATTAAAACCACAGAGGGAAGAAACAGCCTAACTACAGTTTTCTTCAGGAATAAACTTCCAAGACACATGTGTTACATGCCTAAGCTTCTGAGATGAAATGTAGTTTTAAATGGAAAAGAAGTCAAGTGACTTTAATTATTATGGGTTTGGGCCCTTGCCACTTATCATAAAAATTTTCATAGGCTCCCAGTGTGATTTAACTATTGTATAAGTTATTAGTTCTGCTTTATAACAGAAGTTCCACATCATCACAGTAGAGTGTTGAAGCGGATGTTGAACACATTTTTTACATGCTGTATTTGTCATACTTTGTAATTCCAAATTATTCATTGCACTATGTAATATAGAGTTTGCATTTTCATTAAGCTGTCATTACTGCCAGTGTGTCGCTGTCGATGGGTCTGTTTTACATCTTGCTGTACAGTTAATAGTGGTGATTGGAGAACATTTGCAGCCTTTTGTATTTCATCATATTGTTAATCGATTCTATTCAGATGGCTGACCGCTCTGTCACAGTAAAATGATGGCATTCTCTAAAACCTATTTTAAGTTAAATAGGACTGATCAGTGACAAGGCAAAATGTAAGTGGCTGTTAGTATTTTTTTAAATGTGTAATACAGTGTCTGATTGACTGAAATAAGAACAAAACTTAGGGCTGTGACTTGAGCCTACTATGAACCATTTAAATTAATTATTACATTAATTATTAACCTACGTAACAGGCACCTCCACAATTTGTTTTGGTGCATCTTCTGTATTTTGTAAACCTATTCTCCTACATTTACACATCACTCATCAATAAATGAGTTTTGTCCCTGGGAAACCTAAGAAGGAGAGTAAGAGATTACTGCTTATTTAAAAAGGAGAGCAGGAAGTTCCGATCGTGTCCTGTCACTTCCCTGTGGAATCAACCTGGACTTTTACTCAAATGCAGCCTTTAACCTTGGGTGTATACTTAAACTACCCGGCACATCTGAAGCTTATGCATTTAGGCCTTCAAATTACTCCACTTACAAAAACCACGACAGAATAAAACCGCCTGGTCGCCAGAAGGCCCTTGTTATTCCCAACACGCTCCCAGAGGAATGGACAGCCCAGCCCTCGATTAGGAAGGGATTCTAGACTCGTCCCCGTTAGGAAGGGCCGGAGGCAGGCGGGGAGGGAGCGCCCCGGGCGCGTGCCCGCAGCCAGCCGGCTCTGGTTGCATCGGCGCTTGCAGCCGGGCTGTGCCGAAGAGGGGGAGGAAGGTTGGGGCAACTTCTGTACCTGCCGGGGTGCCCGTGCACGGAGCCATCCCTGCGGCAGAGCTCTGCCCTTGCCCGGGCTTCAACGGAGCAGCCTCTGGCTGGGGCGTCAGCGAAGCCCGTAACGCGTCTGCTTCCAGGATCTCCTGTGTTTTATTCTCCTCCTGTCAGTTATCCCTTGCTTCTTTGATGTCTTTTTTTTCTACTGTTTTGTATTTGTTGGTTTTAAATTTTTCTTTTACTGTTAACTTCCTCTTGGTAGATGTTTTTCTTTTAAAACTATTTTATTGCACCTTTTAAGAGACAGTAGTGCTGGGGTAGCCAGTGAATCAGCCTGGCCTGCAGGCAGGGTAAGTGCCGAAATCGTGGCGGATGGTGGGATGAGGCGTTGCAGTTTCTTTCTCTTAGTTGCAGACATTTCATTGAAGGTATTTGCAGGACTCATTCTTTCAGGTAAAAAGCGAGTGCTTCTGTGGGATGGCCTGTCGCTTGTTCGTAGAGACTGACTATTCTATTTATTTTTTCATCTCCCTAGTTCAGTTGCTCTATATGCATGTGAAGTTTTTACGAAGTTTCTTCTTTTCCTTTATGCCCCTGAAGACTGTTTAAATTACTCTGGCATTTCCTATCCATTCCATTAGGTGGTGGTTATTCAGTAAGCTTTCTTTACAGTCCTCGAGCCTCCTTCTCCTCTAGGGTAGCTGCTGGTTTCAGGGATTGCTCCGCATTTACACCCCTCCACATAAAGAAAGATATCCAGCTGATGATGTTTTGTTTATTTTACTCTCCATTTTGTATCACTTCCCAGGAAGCTTCTCAGACTAGTTCTTTTGATCTGCTCTTGCTGTTAAATTCTGTCCTCAGATACATATGTATAGCTTCAGCTGAGAGTCAGTAAAAATCACCTGTGTGTATCAGATACTGAGAATGGATCCTAAGATGCGTCTTTTTAAAGTTATTTCACTGATATATTTTTTGTAGTGTTTGACTAGGATGGAACATGATGCCACTGAATAGACACACTGGGGTGTGCTGCACTGACTTTGTGGGTCACAGTGTTACTGGTGCCAACATATTAGCAGTTGATAACAAAAATTCCTCCTTCATAGAAAGTAGGTAAATGTCATTTTGTTTGCATCTTCTTTAGAGGCTTAAAAGACTGTGGAAAAGATTTAAATTGTCAGAAGAGTGATTTTTTTTCTGTAGCGAAATACACAGTGACACTTGTAAATGACCTGACTCAGAAATGCGAGGAAAGCTGCTTATTTCGATAGTTTTCCAATAACAAGGATGACTATTAGGTGTGACACTGTAATCAGCGTTTCCAACTAGAAGCCAAATTTCCCGTTTTCATTCTTCATCTAATGTAATCTACATTGTGACATGCAGGCTAATTCTTTCCACTTTACACCCTTTCCCAGGGGTTTTATGATGTGACCATGCCTCCAGCTGAGATGTTCAGTAGTCCCAAAGAGATGGATGTGTGTGCAACCACACGCATGTACAACATGCAGAAAGCGAGGGAACCGCTGTACGACCGACTACGCTGTCCACAGGCAGGCTTTCCCTGAGATGGCATTTTGCCGAAGCTACATCAGGAATTAAGTACTGACTTCATCTACACGGCTACTTGTCGTGGCCCATATCTGAATGGGTTTTCTAACCATTTAAGGGAAGATTAAATTCTAAGTCGTCTTTGTAGGTAACATCTTTGGGAAAAGAAACCCCCAGTTGGCCCAGGGAGTGGTCCTTGGAGGAATAAGCTCAGATACTGGTTAGCATAAGTGAAGCTGTCACTGTCTCTATATATGAAGTATTGTGATACAGTATATGACATGTAATAAATTTTAATAGAGGCTTTCAGTTATTGGACCAAACCCAGGTTTCTGTTAAGAGACTCTACCTCTGGTCATAGAGTGGAAAAATTGACCTGGATGAGTAGTTGCACAGGCTTCCTCCCACCTGGAGCAGAGAATGGGAAATGTATGTTGTGAGGAGACCCACATCGTGATCCTGAGGACCCTAAACAGAAGTTCGATGTAATTGTGTCCGGGGACATGTAAAAGCAATATTGCTGTATATTTTTTGATAGAGATTGTATGTGGATTTATCCTGCTAGTGCTGGTAGCAAATGCCGATGAAGAGAAGTCAAGGTTCAGGATGGATTATCTTACTCGCTAATGCGTCTTAAAATGCTTGGACAGGTTGAGACCATTCTAAGTATCAGTATACAATGATGGATCCCTAGGGCACGAGGAGATTAAAGGTTTCTTTTCATGCCTAAGAGTCAGAATACTAATGCAACACAATGAAAACGTGTTTAGTGCTCAGAAGGATTACAGAGACTTCCAAAGATTTTAATCCACAGAGGATTCCTAATTACTATAATAATGATTTTTCTTGCAATAATTTATAAGTCTTTGCTGAGCAAAAAAGGGAAAGTGTCTTTTATGCAAAGAAATTCAAAGGATTTCATTTTAAGTTACTTTGTAATTAACCTATAACTGATCATATAGTTGATAAAAGGCCTGTTGGATTGTAGAGATACTGTTTCTTAGTCAGTGACTGTAGTGAAGGAGATTTGTGTCGCTTTCCAAAGTCACTGTTTGGGAGGGTTTTTTTTAGCATAGCCAATCTAACAAGACAGTGAATGAGGATAAATTCAAAATTAAGCAGAAGGTGGAGTGGTGCGGTGACTACATTGTTTATACCAGTCTTTTCTACTTTCATGTTAACACTATTTAAAGCTACAGCTTATAATTGACTTTAAGTGATAGTGATCTACTCCCACATTCTGCAGTTCTTGGTGATTCATGCAAAAATGCCAGACTGTAGAGTATTAGTCATCTTACAAGGTTGATGTGGGTTTTGTCTGTGTATGTTTGTTTTGGTTTTTTTTTTTTTTTAGAAGTGTCTTTATCCACTGACTATAAAGTTAATCCTGAAGACTGATTCAGATGTAGACCCCCATACTGAGTTAATCTGAAATTAGATGAGATGAAGCCCACCACAAGTTGTCTATTTTGCCACTTCCCTGCGTAGAATCTGCCTTTTATCACTTACAGCCAGTTCACTTCTTGCATATCTTGTATTATACTGTAGATCTTCCCATATTTTTTTTAATACTACTTATTATCAGATTAAATCCCTGTGTTCTGAGAAAAAGAACTAAAGGAATAGAAATACATAACATTATGAATTTTTAACCTGGCTAAGTAGCGGGATGTGAGATGAGAAGTATTTCATGTTTCTGAAGATTATCCAACCTGTAATTACTGGAGCTTAAGAAGAAACATCTTTAGGAAGCAGGTCATTTCAAAACGGCATGATTTCCTGTATCTTATGATACTAGCTGCATTTGGAGACAAGATATGTGAACTGCATTGAAAATTTCTATGTAACTTGTTTTTAAACTTCTTTGTAACTGTGGAATATTATTTCAATTCAAGATTTAATCCATGCAGTATTTGCAGAAAGAAAGTATCAGGCCTATGATAGATTTAAAAAAAAAAAAAAAAAAAATAAATTTTTTTTTAGAAACTGTTTTGATGTGGGTTTAACATACATGCCAGTATTTTCATTTGTAATTCTATGCAAGCTTGCAGGTAAGAGATTTTTGTTGGTCTTGGAATCTATGATAAAATTCGGTTTTACACCTATTTCCAGAAATTCCTCTTAAAAAGTCTTTAGACATTTTTGATTGCTTCCAGTAGATTTCCATCTTTTGCATATGTTCAGGTACAAATAATATGCACATAGAGTTTTACAGTTTGGCCTCATAAAAGGATATATTTATATTGGATTTTCAGCACAAATGTTAGGTTCAAATCTGCAGTCTTCCTGTCCAAACTGTTAAAGCCCCAGCTGGAATGTACCTGGAAGCCTTGAAAGCACCAGCCCCTCTGAAGTTAACGCTGTGATTCCATGGGCTCCCTTTAAATGGTTTTATGGGATCCAGTAGTAGAAATTTAACCTAACCATTACCATGAAAGGACAAGAAGAATGAGTTGTAGGGATTGTTGAAATCACCTTCGCCTTCAACCTTTACGGAGTTGTAACTAATAGTGGGGGGAAGTAATGGAATATAATTCCTGAGTCACCTATTTTCTCCCATTGCTGACCTAAACAGCACTGGCTTGTTGCTTGGTTCTGTCCTTTCCCTCTGCGCTGGCGGTCACTGGCCATTTGAATTCAGCCAGCAGTGTGTGTTGAAGAGCCTCAGGCAGCAGCTGTAACAAACATAAAGTGAATTTCTAGCAGAATGCTAACAGTATTTATCAGATGCTTTGTCAACTTCTCTGTAAATAGGCACGTTGGATTTGCTATACATCTGTTTCAGTGCAGGGGTCTGAACACAGAGTAGGCTGCTTCTGCCCGAAGAGATGGGCTGACAAACTCCGCGGGACTTCAAGCCAGGCCACGTACACAGTATAATCATGCTGTAAGGCAATTTTTCATGATGATTTCTTGTATAATCTAGCAAATTTCTCTACTGCCTTAATAACGCATGGCTTTTTTTTTTTTTTTTTTTTTTTTTGCAAGAACTTGTTTTATACATCAGTGCTGAGATGTGTAGATTGACGGACTGACTCCTTACTTGTATTCTTTTGCTTTCCAGAGTGAATCTGGAGATGATATTGCTGGTGTTTGTTCTTGTTTTGTTTGTTTATGCTGGTTGTCTTCCGCTATGCTGGATGACACTTTTTCTTGTATATTTTAAGCTGTAGCTTGGAAACCACCTCAAAGTGACGTAAGGGTATCTCATTTAATTTCCTCCCCAGCCCAGTCTCAGCCTGCCTTAGAACGGACCAGAGGGCTTCCCAGCCCTTCTTGTGGGTGGTGGCTGCGTGGAGGCGCGGGCTGCGGCCCCAGCAGCTGGAACCCCAAAGAATTGCCATTTACGCCAAAACCGTGGTCACATCCAAGGATGGCATCTCTGTGTGCTCTGTCGTGCTGAATGATTAACGAACCTCGCTCTCCATGCGCATACATTCCAGCCTAACTCCATCTAGCGAATTCCAGTGATTTTACAGATACATTTGTGAGGCAGTATGTTTCCTCAGCGAGAAGGTCTAATGTCACTGTTCTGACTTAAGAAACAAGCCTTGTTTTGCCATGGCTTTTTTTTCCCAGTTGTTATTCTCTGAGTAAACGTGCCCAGCCTTTGTGCTGAAATTCTCCTACTATCAAGCAGATGCAGGTCTAGGGAGTTTTGTTAGTGGTCTTGGATGATAGAGAACTTAGCTTTATTCTCTTCCTTGTACAACTTAGTATGGAAGTTACATTTTTGTGCTGTATGAATGCCAGTTTAGTGGAATTTGCTGCTTATTGTGGAAAATGTGTTTACTGCTTTTCCTCCCGAGTTGAAAGGCATTGTATTATTGTTCCATTTGAGTGATAAATGCCTGTCTCCTTGTGTTACAACTTTATTTTCAGTTTCAGTTTCCTTTTTGTCAGCTTCTAGATGTCCTTAATGTATTCCAAGGATTTAAAAGATTATGTTAATTCATTTCACCCACAGCCTGTCTTTTGATGGTTTATTATTCTGGAAAGCCACTTACACTGTCTCTTGGGTTGAACGCTCTCATCAAGACAACATAGTCCGTTACTTTGGTGTCCTTGCTGAGAAGGTTCCCATGTTACTTTTGTAACTTGTCCTTTTTTTGAACAAGTTTAGAAAGATTTTGTCAATCATAACTTTTTACTTTCACCTTCCTTTACTGGTCCACACAATCATTTGGGTACTCCGCATGTGCATTTTCCCATTTGATTGCCATAAGTATAACTTGCAATGTCAGTGGCACTCACAAGCCCCCTTACACCTCACCAAGGTCCGACACCCTGAGAAGAAATAGACTTCAATGAGAGCAGAAATGTAGTCTGTTCCAGCACTTCGATTAGCATAAAATGTTGGGCCGTCTAGTCCAGTATCCCTGGTGCTCAGGGTGATCCCATTCCTTCTTAAGCCTTGGCAGCAAGCATCTGTGTCATACCTGAAACATAAAGGTTAATATATTTTATATATGTTTAACATTATCAGCAGTAACCATGGAAATTCTTAGTGCCTGCATAAATGGCTAATCTTACTAAGCTGTTGACCTTACTGATCCTTTAGGTCAGTGAGTATCTCAGGTTAATTATGTGTAGTGTAAAAAAGGATGCTTTTCCTCTATGATGTTTCAATTTTCAGCTTTTGCCTTTAATATCATGTCTCTCTTCTTGTGTAATACGCCTAGAAGGAGAGTTTCCTTGTTTTGCTGTCTTTCTTTCCTCAGGACAAACTGACAATAACCACATCTGGTTTATACACTGGAAAATCCTTTATGTTTTTTTGTTCCAGTCTCGTAGGTTCTGTAGATTTTTCAGGAAACTCTTAACATCAAGTGAGAAAGTGAGAGAGAAGGGAAGATGCCACTGACTTAGTAAGATTACCTTGTTTTGTCCCTTAAAATATCATTCAGGATTTTCCCGATAAATAAATAGTTACATAGCATTTCTTTTAGTGTCAGCTTTATACTTCTGGAAAATTTTGGGGGCTTGCCAAAGTAGTTGTTACATGCATGGGCATTCAAAAGGCTGGAGTTCCACTTTTAACAGCAGCTGCAAATGGCAAGGGTGGAAGTGAAGGTGATGGCAGCCGATCTGGAGCAACACATGGGTGAGAACTGGGCACCTCTTGGATGACAGTAGACAGTTAATGACTCTGGAGTCTAGTTTTCAGTTCATTTGATAGTCAAAATGTCCTTAGTGTAACTGAGACTTGGGTCAGTTGTATTTTCAGGATCTCTCCTATCCTTTATTTGTGTTAGCGTCTCGTTTTCTTTTTAAAAAATTTTGCTGCCTGTTACGAGATTGTCATTGATTTCACATAAAAGTAATTGGTCATCTTTGCTGACTCATTTGCAAGCGGTGAAACGGCAGCAGCAGAATATATGGTTTCTGTCCTTCAGTCATTGGTTTACTTCATTCAGTGACCTTGTGTATTTTGACTAATGACCACATGTACTGGTATTTATTGCAATAACATTTCTTTCTGCTAGAGAGACACAGAATTAGAGAGTAATCCATTAGAATGACATTCCCTCCCTCAGAACAGAAGAGACATCTAGATGTTGAGAGGCAAACTGATTTCCTTATTATGGGCATGAGAGAGACAGCAAGAAAGAGGGAGGGAGAGAGAAGGACAGGAAGAGAGAGGAGATGTATAAACCTCAGGCTGATTCAGGAAGGACCACTTCGTTTGTTCTGAAGATAGACAGAATTTGTTCCCTCTAATGCAACTTGCATGCAACACGCAGAAGACACTGGGGCTCGCCCACCGTCCGGAGTATAAAGCATCACATTCAGGTCACAGAGTTTAAGGTTTAAGTGATCTCTGAGGGTCGTGAGGTTCAGTCTCTTGCTCAGAGCAGGCCTAATTTCAATGTCAGCTGGGTTGTTCTGGGCTTTGTCCAGCTGAGTTTTGAATATTTCCAGGATATTCCACTATGCCCCTGAGCAAACTAGTCCCAGTGCCCTCACTGGGGACTTTTTTTTTTCCTCTTATGCTCAAGCCACAGTTTCCCTTTCTATAATTTGTCCGTTTCCCCTGTCTGAGAAGATTCCAACTCTGTCTTCTCCACTGGGTAACTGAAGACAGCAGTTAGATCCCCCTTAGCCTTCTCCTCGCAGTCTTTAACTTATTCCAAGTATATCAAGACTATATTAATTCACTTCTGTCACCCAGCATTTGTTGTTGTGTTGTTCTGGAAAGGCACTTCGTTATGTCTGTTTGTTTGCTTTCAGCAGGGCAATGTGGTCTGGTACTTTGGTGTGCTTGCAAAAATGAACACAAGAAGAAAACATGTTAATGAGAGAGAGAGCCTGCGCTGAGCATCAAGAAAGCAGGAATGAGCTCCTGTCTGGTGACAGTGTGTAGCTTGGAATTTGAAGGCCTATATTTGTGCCTTCTTATCTGCTGACAGTTTTTTTCTATCAATTCTTCCTTGTCCATATTGCTTTTATTCTTCATTTCTCTATACCTTTCTGCTTTTTCTTGGGATGTTATCCCAGAAGGAAACTTATCGTATGCAAAAAAAAAAAAAAAATAATGGGAGCTGACTAACAGCCTTAAAAGGGAACACTGTTCAGATTTTGAGAGTCAATCATCTTAATCTACATGGAGTATGATTTGATTAGGATGATGCAGAAGTTTTCACAGACATGTCCAGCAGTGTTGGAAGGTAACTTTAGCTGGCATTTGAGGCCTGCTGTCAGATAATGAGATGAACTTTCCCTGCGGAAGATGTGTTCCAGTTGAGGACAATTTCTTCTTGAACGGTGAGGAGATGACAGGGATTCCTTAAGATCAAGGAAGCTGCAGAATAAAGGTTTGTGTTAATTTTCTTACAGGTGTAAATAATCATGTGATTGAGGCGTATCGTCTTGATGGAGGGGAAAAACCCCACACATTCAGATACAGAGAAGAGGCCCAGCTGCTTTGCCTGGAAGGCCCTTGGGAAATGTTGCTTCAGTCTTGAGTCCCAGAAGCAGCACTGCCTGCAGTGAAGGAAATGAGACGTTAAAAGTATATTCTCCATCTAAAGCATCATTAGAAGGGCCTGTCTACAAGTGCTCTCTCTTTGGGATATCCCACAGATCCAGATCCATTATATAGCTTGCTGCATGAATTTCTTATGCTGAGATAATGTTGAGAAAGTAAGTTGTAAGTTGAGAAATGAATTCCTGTGGCTCTTTAGCAATAGCAAAAGTAGAACATTTGTATAATTGTGAGCTCACGCTTTACTTGGAGTCGTTGCCTGTACTCCAGCTCGCTTTTGGAGATGGAAAAGCAAACCTGAAGCTTTACTGTATTAAAAGTTGGTTTCTGAAGAAGACTGTTTACATGTTTGTTTGTAAGTGTCCCTGTGTTTAGACAAATGTTTCTGTCATAGTGTTGTTCAAAAATACATTCTCTTGGTATCTTGAGTAATTATAGCCAATCTGCATGCAGTTTATTTATGTTTATTTTCTAGTAAATTCACCAGCTTTTTCCATTAAAATCCCATGTCAGTGTTTCAGGTCTAATGTTCTGTGGCTTTAGAATTATCACCCGCATGTATATTCCAAAATTGCAGTTTTACTATAAAGTCATCCTGCAGGGAGCTCTTGAGGCTTTCATGACCTCATTTATGCAGCGATAAAGTCCCAAATCTCATTCAGCCAGTGTTTTTTCTGTGACTAAATATTTCAGTCACCCACCATATGAGATAATTTTACAAAGTTGAAGTGGTATGGGAGAAACTATTATAATTAAAGGTATAATAAACTATTAAAATTGAACAAATGAACTAGTGCTCTGGTCGGAAAAAAAAGACAGTAAGCTTGTAAAGCCTGTTGTTCCTAATTACAGTAATGGTTGTTTCTCATGCTTGGTCCACGCAGCTGTTGGGCACAGCCCTCGTTACTGTGGCTGATCTTGGAATGGCAGCTTCACTGACCTGAAAAAGAAGTTTGCTGGGGTTTGGGGAGGGGTTAAATTTGTCATTATGAGCCCTCCTATGGAAGCTGATGTTCTCTAGTAAGGATGTCAAAACTCTCCAGTGACAATCTCCATTGGCACTGGGTCCCTGCACTGGTTGTCATTGCTTCAATTCAAGTTTTGGAAAGATATTTTCTGTAGAGATTACAAAAACTGTATTTATTATCAGCACCCACCTTAAGAAAATATTGTCCCTGGACCTTGTCCCTTCTCCTTCATGGAAATATTTAGCCAGTTTACTTTCTTCCACCTCTAGCATCTCCACAGGCAGAGAAGATGGGAACACTGAACTGCTGTGCTGAGCGTAAGGTTAATACCCGAGAGGTTTTTCAGAGCTGCATTTAACAGGGCAGGTAAGGCCATAAGTGACTCCTACAAAGCCATGTGAGGAACGCCTTCCCCCACGTCGACCGGAGAAGAGTCACAGGCTCAGGGCACTCAGTCATGTCTCGGCCCTTGCATTTTTCAAGTGCTGTACCCATCACATAAATTCAGAATTTAAGAAATACAAAGTTAATGGGACTTGGATTTGCTGTCTGTATTTTGTCTCCATAGCATATCTTAAAGCTTCCTGCTTTCAGTACCTGGGAACTTTGTGCTAGCGTAGTTAGCTTTGCGGTATAAAAAGTAGTGTTGGTAGGCAAAAATGTTACTGCTGGCTAGCACCGACTCAGCAGTGAACACTGATGGAAGGGGAATAGGTAAATTGCTAGCTGAGATTTTTAAAAGTGTCATAAAAATCAACTAGAGGCGAGGAAAGTGAGCAGGCAAAAGAGAGATGATGGTGAAGAAAGTAATGCCATTTATGCATCCTTTATGTTATGCTTTGTACAAACAAGCTGATTAATGTGCAGGGTAGAGGCCACATGGCAATCTCCATTTTAATCCCCCTTTTCAGTTTCTTGTCGTCTGCAGAAACTTCCTAGTTTGACTTCTTTACAAGTGGCCCATTTTTATTAGGGAATTCGAGCATACTGGATGGAGGTGGGTTTTGTTCGTCCAGAGGAAAGTCTGTGCAACTATTTCCTAGTAACTTAACAGATGAAAGAGTGTGTGTTGAGGGGAGGAAGACAAAATTGAGCATGAAACAACCCATTCTGAAAACGGGTGTAGAATGATTTCATTATTGTTGGAGGCCTTCAGGATTTGAGTAGGTATATGTATACTCATATGTATATGAGTAGGTTTTGCTTTTCCACCCATAAGCTATAAGTGGACGAAACTAATGCCTGGATCAGATCACTGATCATTTACTGAACTCCATGGAACCATCATAGATCAAAATTTCTTTGGTCATCAGTAAAGCACCTTGCTCACCCAAGTGTCCTCATACATCTTCAGCATTTATTACCTCTTCAAATCTTTTCTTTGGTAATCCTTTGTTATTCACTTTCTCGTATATTATGAAACTATAGGAAAGAAGGAAAGGTCTGAGAGAATATCACGGGTTTTGAGCCTTTCAATTTGTCTCCTCTGAAGCTCATTGCCTTGCTAGGATCCTAACATCATATTTGATAGACCAGTTAAACTACTCTGAAATACTACTCTTGGTGTGGAGTTTGCTGCCTTGGTGCATGTCTTGGTACATGTCTCAAATCATTTTTAGTCTATGACGTTGGTGTTAGAGGATATTATCCAGGGCATGTTAGTTTCTGGGTTTTGGGGGATTTTTTTCATTCCATAATCAAAATATGCCATCTCAAGTTGCATGTAGTTTTATCATTCCCCTGCTTTCAGCAGTGAGCTGAATCTCCTGACTGTCAGTTAGATGTTGTCACTCTGGTTTTGACTGGCATTTTACTAAGCACCTAATAAATTCCAGGCTTGGTTCTGTCAAAGCAGCACTGTCTGTCTCTGCACAGTGAGGCACAGTTTAAATTGTTATTAGTGTAACTGCACAAAGGAACTAATCTTTCACCACAACACTTTGCCTTGTTCCCCGTGGCTTAATCAAGGTCTTTACACAGCTGTAAAGCTTGTTTTGGTTTACAGAGATCATGGCAGAAAATTACTTGCTGTGCATCTCTCTGCTTACATTAGTGTTTTTAGTGAGTGTTTAGGTTTCCCTTTTCCTGAGACATGTTAGCCTTTAAATTCATTTAATATAGTATTTTACATTGTTTCATGTCTTGGAATGGCTTCTTTCATTAAAAAAATCTCCGATCATTAGGGCAGTAGGTTACTTTGAAGTCTTTTATTCCAAAGGTTTCAGAAAATTTTAAACTTTGCCTTGGGCAAGAGGCTAGTCAACTGCAAGAGGGTACAGGATGCTTGAAAATAGGGAAACGCAGTGTTCACTTTATCCTTGTGGCTAACTCCTGACTTACAGTGCAGCAGTTTGCATACTTCTTGAATTAAACTCCAGGAGTTTAAATAGCTTTCCGAGAGCTGTATAGGCTAGTATCTCTTTTTCTTTGTGGGAAACAACCTGTTAAAACAAACAAACAAACAAAACCAAACCCACAAACAACAAACACCACTTTATTTTCTGCCTTCCTTACAAGTTTTTTTTAAACACTGTGATTTAAACATGTTCAATTGTAGTGGTGCACTCATCAATGGAAATAATGTAAATTCGTTTAAAAAGTAAAACATTCTAATAGGAAGTAGTAATATTGGGAGTCAGTCATTTATAACGAGAGACTGTTTTGCTCTGCTTTCACTCTCTCTAGTATTCCTGTAGCTGTCTGGTACTGTCACTTTCATGAAACAATAGAGGTAGAAAAGTCCTTGATTGTTTGTGGATGTAAGTGTGTATTTCAAGTGACTTCTGGGGTCTTGAAATCATATCACTGTTGCTAATGATAAATCTCTTTTGTCAGCAACACTGTAGGACTCTCTTCTGATCAAACCATCTCTAGGACCGTATGATTGAAAATGCCATCTGGGTTAGAATTAGGAGTTAGCATGGCTGATGCTTAAGTTAGAAGTGGCATTGCCAGAAACTCTTCCAGCTGTAATATGTGTTCAAAGGGAGTAGTAGACTATAAAGTACCATATTTTTGTGTTTCTGTGGTGTATAAGTGGAGCTAATGGCATGTTGTTGTCTATGATGAATGTTAACATAAAGGAATACAGAAATGTGTCTTCCCTCATAAGAAGATGGTATCTTAGAGATGTGCTATCTTGCAGCTTAATGTAGTTTAAATATTAATCCAGATGGCTTGCATAGTAGGCCCTTTCAAAGGGGTGCTTGCTGATATATGTTTTAGAGAAGAATTGTTTAAAGGAAATGCAGTTAGCTAGGGGTTGGAACTGATATTTCTAGGTTTTCTTATTTTGCTTTAGTTGATTTTTATTGTCACATTTTAGAATTAGGCCCCTAAGAAAAAGAAACATATGTGAAGTTTTAGAAGGCTGAAGAATGTCAGCATGAACCCTGCCATAGAAAAAGGAGGAGAAAGAAAGCAGAGAAAAAGAAGAGAAAAAAAAAAAAAGATGTAGTCAGGACTGAGTAGCCAGCCTAACTTCCATTTTCAGAAAAATACAGGAACAAATGTTCAGGCCTTGCAAGCACTAAAAAATAATACAGTGGTAAGTAGCAGCCAATGTGGATTTGTCAAGAAGAAATCATGTCCAACTGATGATGACAGTTTAATAGACCTCGTGGCTGCAGAAGAAACAGAAAATGTAAGATGTTGTAGCTTCACTTCAGTAAAATCTCTGACACTGTTTCCTGTGGCGTTCTCATAAGCGAGCTAAGGAAATGTGGCATCTGTAAAAACAGTGTGGGACAGAGGTGGAAACTGCATCGTGGCTGTACATAAATGGTTGGAAGCAGAGCAGCAGGGCGGATTTAGAGGCTAGGCACTTCCCAGTAGTAAGATTATTGAAGCATGGGAATAGGTTGGGACTGGCTTTCCTGCGACGCTTGTGATATTTCCATCCCCTGAGGCCTTTAAGGAGAGGCTAGACAAAGGTACATCACTAACGGTTTCAGCAGAGAGGTTCCAGCCCTCCTTCTGATGCTAGGAGATAAGCTCGATGATCTCTTGAGCTCCTTTCAAGACCCTTTTTGTACCATATTATCTCAGAAAAGACCGGGTCGCTATGCTCTGCTTTTCCTGCCAGCCAGTGAGTCTACTTGTGCGTGTGTTTCTATAGCTCTAACTGGTAGCTTGAGTAATGTTGGCTGTGAAGAACAGAACTCCAGTATACTGGTTATATCTTCCTGCTCTTTTCTGTAGCAAATGTAACAAGAAAAAAAATCAAGGTTATGAAAATCTTTATTAAATAACTTATTTCAACTTCATTGCACAAAAGTACCTAAAACAAAACTGAGCAAACAAAAAGACGTAACAGAGAGGGTAATCATCGTTGGTTGTATGAACTTAAAAATATACTCTCCATTTACTGTTTAGGTGTATGCATTTCCCTGATGTTACATTTGCATGATTTATTCTCTTATTTATACTCATTTTGTTCTCTGAGGGTTTTGTTGACTAGGTAATGAACCAAACAAGTGAATTCTCTTGGGTATATACAGAATGTTTATTAAGTGTTGTACCCAGTAGTTCAGTTTTGCTTGAACCCCTGACCATGTCAAATATATTATTCACATATTATTACAGTTTATTAATTTTCAACACTATCAAGTATGACATATACTGCATTTTAAAGATTTCCTTTGTGAAGGCAAGTGCAAGCGTTAAGGGACAAACTGCAATTACTCCTCTCTCTCCTGTCACGCTGTTCTACACAAACCTTTCTGTTCCATCCACTGTAAGAATATGGGGAGATTAAAAAATGCACATGTGTCTGTACAGTCTTTTTATCAGACAGTAACAGTTATAGCCAGTAACAGTTTTGTTAGCATACACCGAGTATGAAAGAAGAATGCAGTAGTTATTCAGTACCCTTATATGTCTAATCCTCTGTCTTTAGCTTTCACCTTCCACTATATTTCACTATGAAGTCTTAGTGCTTTGGAATGAATGCGTGTGGAGACAATCCCAAAATGTTAAATATAATTGAAGTACTTCTGCAACAAAGAGTATTAGTCATTTTTCCTTCTTTAAGAATTCTGCAAGAGAAATGATACTGATTTACTTTCATATGCTTTAGTTCCCTGGATGCTAATACTTGAACAAAGATCAATATATAGTATATTTCTGAATGCAGCCTATTAATTTGTTATTTTAACATCTCAGGCTAGTGGTCTCTTTGAGTTATCCTTGGTACTTTTCTCATAATTAGAGAAACTCTTGGAAGAATGTGCTTTTCAGTCCCCTGGAGGGTTTTTTGCTGCATTAAAATAGTTTCCAGATAATGATCTGAGGTGAATTAATGATTAGTTCTATCAGTAAAATTTAACAAATGAGATGGGGGAGGAACAATAAAGATTGAAAAGTTAAATCAGTATTGCCACTAGGCACAAGAAACTACTGTCAGAAATACATACGTACTGCCTCCTTACTCTGACTATCATTTAAAATACTCTTTCTCCAAGGAAAGTTTTTTCTTCTTTCCATTAATAATCTGTAATGGTAGTTTGGTTTTCTAAACCAAATCCTTGCTAAATACGCTTGAGATGATGGACAATCGTTGCAGTTTGGGTTTTTGGGGGGGGGCAGGGTGTGTGGGGTGGGTTTTTCCCTCTAGTTGTTTCCCAATTACATGCAAATTCTTCAAGGGAGAGAGTAAGATCTTAGCTTTCCTTAGTGACCTATTGATCCTGCTCGACGGGAAGAGGTGGCAGGCGAGGGAACCACAGCTCCATGCTGAGAGCCTCCAGCTCAGGTGGGACCAAACTCTGTTGGATCAATAGGAGGAGGAAATTCCTGGGGACCGAAGGGGACGGGGCAGACCTTGCCCTATCACTCATTTGGCTTGAAACAAGGACCTGTCTTGAGGACTAAATAAGCAGATAGAGTTGCATACAGATCTTCTGTTTTACTTCTCTGTCTTTCGTGGTCACTCCGAGTTTCTCTTTTTAAAGATGAAATACCAGAACTGTTGTTACAGTGAAGTTTGGCTTTTCCTATGTTTAACGATCTTCTGGAAGCTCGTATATGGAAATGTTTGGGCAGTGCCATCTCAGAGCTATGGCAAACTTGGGATGCTCTCACACTCGGCTGCAGTGTCTTGTTTGCAAGCAAACTGCCTTTGGGGAAACAGAATTTCTTCTCTCTGAATCTTACTAGTAGAGATCACAATGCTATCAGTGTAAGGTAATTCTAAATTTGGTTTTGTCAATGGGTTTGGTGTCGGGTTATCTAGGCCTTTGCTTTCACAAAGGAAACTCTGTGAATTCTCCGATTGTGTTTGGTTACTGGGGGAAAGAGTTTTGAGGAAAAAGGGAAGACTTTTGTTCAGAGACAGCAGTCCAGTACTCTCTGAGATCGTTCATACTGACTTACCCTATGGTTTGCGTGCCCCAAATCAGCACTCGATCATTTGTCTTCACAGCAGTGAGGAATTGCGCCTATCTCTGTGCTTGTGTTTTGCGGTGTCCCCTGGATGTATCTGAAAGATAACCTAAAAGCACAAGTACTGTGCTCGAAGTATTGGAATAATTCCATTGCACAGTGAACATGAAATAACAGCTACTGTGTGTACTATCAGCAGTCGGAGGGAGGCAGAGCAGTAACAGCTCTGGGCTGGGGAAGAAATTTCCCAGTGCTGCAAATGGACCTACAAAGTAAGGATGATTTACGTACTCGCTCTAATTGGGGCTTAACCGTGACTTTGCTGTGCTTGGGTCATGTTTCCTCCTTCAGTAGAGCAAATTATTAAATGTCTTATTACCGAATTCATCACTTCTAGTTGCATCACACTGAGAATTTGCTGATGGCAGCTATTGATCAGAAATCTTAGTGTTCCCTAGTCCTTCCTCTGATACAGCAACATTGAACTTAAAATAATAAAGAATGCAGTACTCCCAGTCATATAAAGTGGTATTCTGCCTTTATGTGGCAATACCTTTCCTAAAGCCAGAGAGACAAGAATTCTCCCCCCTGTTTGTTGTTCTTAAAATTATCTTAAAATCTTACATTGGTTTGTTAGATATTTGTGTGCTACTTGAGCTACTATCCCTTCATTGACTTTTCTATTTTTAAAATCTTAAAAGAGCTCTTGTAAAGATAATGCTGCACACAGTTTCCCTAACAAGTTATGCAAGCCACTGTGAAAGGATTTTGCAGAATCACGCTATAAATCCCTTGAATAGGTGCTATTGATTTCTGAAGAGGTCTTGCTGGAAAAGGAATGTGCTGCTCCGGTCTCCAGAGGTGTTACAAAACTCACTAAAGGGACAAATAGCACTTAAGAAGCAACAGGAGGAGAAGATCAATTCCCTGGCTATTTTTTTGTTTGTTTGTTCTCAGCTAGATTATACAGGGGACAGTATATGGATTAAGCCATATTATTTCAACTGGGGCTGAAAGATGTTTTCTTTTTATATTGAGAGTTATTTGATGTGCCTGTAATACGGGTGAGCTGAGGTCTATTGCTGGGCAGATATGGCAAACAGACTGTGGCTTGTCAGGTTCTTTACTTGCAGTGTGTGAACAGTGATTCCTTGCACAGCAAGTAAACATCACCTTTATGAAAAGAGTAATCCAGTCATGGTGCCAGAGTTACTTTAATGAGGAAGGTGTTTGCCTTATTCCGCTACCACCTCTTGTTTAAGACCAGGACCGTATGTTCTGTCAGCTCATTATTTGCTGTCAGATACTGATTTTTTTTAATTTTTTTTTTTTTTTTAAATGAAGGCATAGGAAAGTCATCGTATTTGTAGAAACTAACTGTATTATTTAAAGTAACACTTTCATCATACCTGCAAGTAATATTTAACGCTTGTATTTGTTCTAGTATGCTGACAAATGAGAGGAGGAGAGGAAAAAAGAAGAAATTGCTGGAGGAGAAAATGGAGGAAGGTCCCAGGAAAACTAAGCTAAAAATCCCTATTTTAGTCTTTGTTTTAGAAAGAACTGTGATGTGCTGTTGACTTGAGCTTGTGTGTCCATTCTGTTGTTCTGAGAAGCTGTAAGTCCTTATTTGTCCATGCCAGAAATGGCAAAGGTAGAGCACTGATTTTTAAATGAAGCTGAAGTTTCTTTTCCTTTACTTTTTTTCCCAGTCATTCCCCAGGTCAATAGGTACTGTACTTATTCCTTCAACTTTGGAAAGACAGTGTTATACTCAAGGAATATGTTTTATCAAAGAGATGCATTTGAGTCTCTTTCCTTCCTACTGTGTTATTTACAGCATGTATTTGGTTTTGTGTCTATAGCAGCAGATTTCTGAATGTATTTTAGTTTGTGGTGTTTAGCACTAGCAAGAAAACATTAGATGGCGGAACAAGAATGTTACGTTTGGCTTGTAATTTATGCTAAGGTTCATGAACCACAAGAATCCTTAGATTCACATCCCCTTAAATAATGCGTTCCTCCCAGCTGACAATGTAGTACAAAATGTAATTATTTTAGCAGCAACTACAGAAATGTTTAATCAGTTGAAACATAAAGACTAAGAAAACCAAGACTCTGCAGAGAGGTCCAGACCTATCTCTGGGTGGTGGCTTTTGGACTAACAAAGCCTATCAGCTTTCAATAGTAGATGTGGGGAAATATATTTTATTTATTTATTATTATCGTTGTTATTAAATTTTAGAAGTTCTAGCTCTTTCTACAAATCAGCTCTCTTTTTAAAAAATTGTCCAAGTAAGTATGAATGGTAGTGCTAGAAGTATTACTTCTGTCTGTATTTCAGGAGCACCTAAAATACCTCTAAAAGAGCTACCTGATTTTGGAGCCTATTTTGAAAGAATGGGGCTTTTAAAATCTTGAGAAGCACTTCTCTCTGCTCATAGGCAATTGATGATATTTGAAGGCTGGTCCTTAGGCAGGCTTGATTAGGACAACAATGCTCCAATTTGCACTGAGAATCCAGTTAAAAATACCAGTGTTTCATGGACACTTTTGTCCATCTCTCATACCTGTCTGTAGTCATATAAGAGGAGGAATAATTTTTTTCTTGTATAAAAACTAATCCAGAAAGGCTTTCTCTTTTATTAACAGCTATCATGTAACCGTTTTCTTTGTACTACCAATCTGCTCTCATCAGATTTCTACCAGATTTTTTCCCCGAGTCATTTTCTTTCCATTTCTGTCGTCTGATTTCACTTCAGCGTGAGCTGCAGTCTTGTGTAAGCAGTCTTATTTCAATGCTGACAATGTACCTTGCTCTGTCCCTTCCCCCACCCCATCCTCACATATGTACATTTTATAAAAGTATTTGGGGTGGAAAATAGTTTTGCAACTTGCTGGAATTTGCTCGTATTATGTACTCTGGTTGCAGGCTGGTGTGCAGTAGAAATGTGTCTTGCCAAATCAAACCCTGCATCACCCATCAGCAAGTATCATCACTGTAGCTATGCTGTCATTACATTTGACAGTATAAAAAGCATTGATTGCATCAAAAATGACTTGAGTCATCCTCAAGGTCTTTGACAGAGGAGACATGATCGGTATTTGAAGGGGGGTGGAGATTTTTTTAGTTTTTGGTCTAGACTAACATTGGCATAAAGTCCTCACTCAGGAAAGCAGGGTCAGACCCCTCACTCCATTTACTCTTTAGCAGGCTTGCATATCTGCAAAGACATACAAATGAAAATACGTGAAAAACAGTGTGATGGAGGTTTGAATTAAAACTAGTTTTAGTTTTCTGGCCCATGTAGCTTCCGAGAAAAACTAACGCTGTTGCTGGATGTCGTTATATTGCAACTTTTCTTCAAATGACAGGCTTTAGTCCAGTTGGACCTATTTGATATTGGCTTCATTATGGAGAGTAAAATAATGGATTTAGTTTCAAAAAAGCTAATTTCCATTTCTGGTGGAAAGTTTACATGTCACTCTTGAGAAATATTTATTAAAAAAAAAATCCCAACAACACACACAGAACTAAACCAAAGCAGTGCTGTTTTGGTGAGCTGCTTTTATGCCCTATGTTAAGATTTGAAATTATGTCTTATTTTACGGCTGTTTCTCTACATGCAGCTTCCAGCATATGCCACAGTCATATAAAAGCTGCTACTTGATGACCTCCAATCTGACAACGTTGCAGTAGGAAATATCCTCATGCTGAATTTCTTTGACAGAAACCGAAGCGAGGAAGGAGATCTCTGCTTCTGTATCTGGCCTCTGGCAGTTAATTTGTTGACCAAGTTATGCCTGAACTATAAACTGGATCAGATCTGAAAACTCACTTTTGATCCCTGATATGGCAGAGAGAATCTGGGGGAAAGTCACGTGGAATCACTGAAGTTGGAAGGAATAGCATTTTAGGGTATAGGATTTGGCAGCAACTCCAAGCTACAGCTCCTGACTGCACTGAACATTTTTTTCCAGGCTAGGGATTAATTTAACTCTGCATGGCTTTATAATATCAAACTGCTGAATTGCTTGTAGCTATGTACTGTAATAATCCTGAATTGATCTCGCTCTGAATGGCTGCCACACTGCTTTCCCATGGGTTAGGAATATGCCTCCTTCTCAAAGGAAAAAACAATAGCAGAATAAATATATATAACTCTAAATGTATAAAAAATACATAAAAATATATAAATAATTTTAAAAATATAATTTTTTTTTTATATAGTTGTTGCTTATAGGTGCTACCTTTACATAAATTGTGAAGAAATGAGGTAATGGAATCAATCAGTAATTGTTGAGCTGTTTTGATTTGTACACACCCTTCCGCACCCTCTCCCCAAACATTGCTTGCTTTCCTCAGCTATCTTTTGCAGGTCTTATGAATCCCTTGAAAATAGTCGGGTGAGCTCTGGGGATTTGCAAACAGAAGGTTGGAAAGCACATCTGTGACTCTCAGTAGCAAAACTGACCTCTTGTACTCCATAAACTCGGTGGATTTTTGCTTCTGTCAGGGCTGCGTTTGAACCAGAGCATTACTTTAGACACTCCAGATTCTCCATCTGGTACCTGGTATTCACGAGACACAGAGGAAAGACAAAGTTTGATCTTCTATATTTAATGGGCTTGATTATGATTATACATTTCTGTTGTTTCACTGACTTCAGTAAAGAGGGCTTCTCTGTATTTCTCTGATTGCAGGATTGAGCCCGAAATTGATAGTGGTCTCACGAAAAGGAAAATACCATTAGGAGCTAACACCTAAGAAAAATGACACAGCCTGGTTTTGAAAATGGAACTAATTTATTCACCAGCTCCCTCAGCGGTGAAGCAGAAATGAGTGAAAGGGATGAGAAGTGATAACAGTGATGAAAGCGGTGGCATCCTTCTGCAGGCAGGCACTAAGGGTTCTTTTAAAAATGTGCAGTGAGGTTTGTGACACCAAGGCACCATCTTCTGAGAAATCTCTGGGTTTCTAAAGTTAGGCTTGAGTCAAGGAAAAAAAAAAAATTAAGAGTACGTATCTTCTGTCCTCTCCCTCAGTCTTGTGTTTTCTATTCTGCTGCTTGGCATTGGCCGTCAGCAACAGAATTAAGTTTGGTGTGTGGGAATCCCTATGAAAATCACTCACTTCAGCTCTCCAACTGGAAACCAGCAAAATAACAACGGTGGTTGGGTGCTCTGAAAGTACTCACAAGGGTGGCCTGTCTGCTAGCGCTTCGTGTGCAGCAACCAAAGCCTGTTCCAGATTGAGGGCCACCTTTGTGACCCCATTAGCTGAGCTCTTGTCTAGAAACTTGAGGAAAATTAACCACATTTTCTGATGGCATTGAGTTAATCTTCCGTGCTTGCACGCTTACATTAGCTTGGCAAACAAGATTTATATTGAAGAGCAACAGTACGATTGTAACATGGTCGGTAGAGTAGCCTGTGCTGCTGCATTCCTCGGCTATAACACTTTTAGCGCTCTTTCATCTGCTGAAACAAGTGTTAGACCAGCTGGTTTCTTCCCCCTCCGTGCTAACGCTTGACTCCAGCTTGGGGTTGTTCAAGCTTGCTGGGCAGCGCGGCCTGATTTAAGCTGTCGGGTTTTGTGTGGTGACCTGCTTTTTTTTTAGCGATGCCTTGTTGCTCCCTGCCACCCGCTGCACTCGCTAACTGTACCAGCCTTGCTAACAGCTTTTCTTATTTCGTCCTTTAGCGAGAGGGCATGTAGCACTGAGAGCTAAGGCAGCCTGCTAGTGTATCAGCGACCCTGTAAACAGCTTCTCCCGGCTCATACCTTGGAGCAGGGACTTACGTAAAGCTCCCTCCTCAGTTTTCCAGGTTCTTTGCTTTTGTACCCTGATGCTGGAAGCTACTGGCTTTGATTAGGCTGAGCCTTCACCCAGGCATGTGTGGGTGATTTGTGATCATTTCATACATTATCATAAATGGCAAGCTCTTTTCTGCTCTAATTGTATCACTCTCTATAAGAATATCTCTAGCTTAGTAAAGTAACCCATGAAAACAAGCATGTTAATGCCTGCCAGTTTGTCCTTTTTGTTTATCATTCCTCCTTTTCACTAGATGCTAGCAGAGCACTTTTCTCTTTCTTGGCTCCCCTGTGCTCTGAAACTCTTTTGAGTTGGACGGTGCTGAATGGATTTTGCTTTATGCACTGGGCTTACGCGCACGACATATAAATGTATTTAAAAAAGCAAAACTGTACCAGAATGGGGAGGGAGAGAGAAGCGTAGATTATGTCAGATATGGAAACCTGAGCAGTTTACATCAGAAGATCCTTTTAAGACCCTGGGCAGACTGGCAAACACCCTCGGCCGTATCCTCTTTCTGCAGGCTGGGTATGACTGCAGCAGCAGCCAGCTCCTGCGTGCTTTCTTTGTACTTGATTGTGTGTTCTTCATAGCATGGTCATCTGGCTCAGAGTAGTTCAATCTATGACTAGATTGATCTCCTGCTTCGAGAGGGGTATGGGGTTTCCTGCCAGGTTTAGAGCATTACTGTTCAGGGATCAGTGAGCATTCTCATGTCACTGAGTAAAATCTTAGCACCAGAAACTGGTGAAGCCAGCACTGCAAACTGCAGCAAGGCCATGATTACATATGTAAGTTTTTTTAAAAAATTTTGAGTTATCCTCAGCCTTTGCAGTCATATCCCCAGAAATTTGTGTTTTACCTTCTCCCACGAACATTAAGGACAAAAGAGCATCTGTCCTCAGAAGCAAAGTTGGCAAAATGATAGAGCTTGTAAACAATACTTCCCGTAAGGGAGATTCACCTTCCTTCCATTTCACTGCTGCCATTACTTCCAGATTAGTGGTGTGATTCTTTCTCTCCCGTTTCTGGAGAATCTGTTTCAGTGTCTTGCTGCATCTGTTTCCTGCTCCATTCTACTTAGTGTTTTTCATGCTGTTATGTGGATCCAGCAACTTTGGGGATACTCAGAACTGTTGAACCCTTCCAGTTCGAGTAGTAGGTTTTCCCCATCTCTGCTGATAGCTAGTAGGCCTTCATTTTGCCAGGGTCATTCTTCTACTTGCATGCTTAATGTTTATGCAATGACTATGTTTGCATTTTCTGTTTAGTACTGCTGTGACATTCAAAGACACTGGTAAAGATCTAAGCCTTGTTGAGCTGGCACTCTACAAAGCCTAAGTAAATGAGAAGACGTGGTATGTATCCTAAAGCGCTTTAATTCTTACGTGATGATTAGACTTTTTTAAGGACTTTATGTAAGGCATGCTATCAGAATGTGAGAAATAAGTTGTCTAGCTTGACTGAAAAAAAGACAATCTACCTGGCTGTGGTTTAGGTCATGACTAGTGTGACTGGCCTCCTGCCTTGCTCCTCCTCTCCCATTCAGCTTCAACATTTTTGAGCAAATAATGAGAAAGTTTCCTGTGACCTCAGAACACCACCTATAAACCCAGATACTGTTCACTAATAATATAGACAACTCCTGCATTTGATTTAAAGGATCAATACACTGCAGAACTCCTCAGTTACACATGCCACAGCTGTTTTTCACTGCTCTTTCTTGTCTTTCTGTAACAGCTCTAGCATCTTGTTGAGCGTATAGGGCAGGAAAAGTGACCAGCATTACTCTAATCTGACTGTTACTAGCTGAAAGTGGGCTCTTACTAAAATATTCAGACACTATTTGCTATATTCTGAGATTATAGTACTCTTTATAGATGTTTGCAGATTGCTAAATTAGGATACTAAGCAATTATGAAATGGAAGTGCTTCATTAATTTAATTTTCTGATATGCAAAGTACAAGGGAAAAATACTAATATTAATACAGCAGAGCCTCCAGGATAATTTAGCAAGAGAAAGTTACTGTTAAATATGTTAAGTAAGCTCTGCAGGAGCAAAGACTCACTTGTGCAGCAGGCCGCTTACAATTTCAGCACCCGTACCACTAAGAACTCTGTGTCTTTCAGTGCAAAGTTTCATTTGTAAAAGGATCTTTGAATCCTTCCTCTCCCCCATGCTGTTTTTGTCATTCAACAACTGTCTTGACAGCAAGACACTATTTTCCTTCTTGGCCTCATCTTACTCATTCAATACCCACCTGTAGCAAGCCAGGCAGGTTTTCTACAGACAGACAAGAGTGTCGTTTGAAGTAGACTTCTCTCAAAGCAGGATCTCTTCTGTGCCTTTGTAGACAGGGTCTCAGAAAGCCAAAGATCTGATTGGGGGTGGGGGAAGTGTGTGTGTGTGTGTATATATATATAAGTGCATATAGCTATCTTTTTCAGATTGTGCCATTAAATCTTACGTAAAAATGAGCTCCTATAATACCTTCTTAATTGGAATTCATATAGGTAATAGAAAAAGTATAGAGGCCAGTTTCCATATGTGTTACATCAAAGAATGAGATAACATGTATGTACTTACCAGATACTGATATGTCAAGGCATGCAATGTGTGTGTGGAGTAAAGAGTACCTAGCACTTAGAAGAGCATAAGTCCCTACTAATAACAATGACGGTTGTGGGGAGATGTTTGCCTGTTTGTATAGTCTCCAGTTCTTTGGTTTGTGAACGTGCTGAAGGAATGACCTGTGTACAGGAGTTCTGAATCAGAAGAAATGCCAAAAGTGTGCGAGGGTGAATCCATGCTTTTAGAGAGAAGACTGTAATGTGAATGCTCTGCCTTAGCTTAAAGACCCCCCCATTGCTATGGGTCTTAGTAAATGGACCTGCTTGGAGTGTTTGAGGGATCACACTAGTGCTACAATTCTAGGATATTATTAATGGCAGCTGAAACTACAACATTTTTCTTCCCTATTTTGTTTTCTTCCCTCAAGGTTTACATTTTCATTTGCTTTTGTGCAGAAAATAAGTTCCATGAAAGGGAAACTTAATAAATAACCTGTAGTAAAGAGTATGGCATAGCTTCTTTAGTTTTAGCAGCGTGAAGATTGCATTGCTGAAGATCGTGCCTGTCAGTTAATTAAATGGTGAAGAAGGCTTTAAACAAAAGTTGCCAGGGAGGGGAACCTCAATCCCACTCCTACCAGTTTGATGCCAGTGCCAGCAATAGGTGCCCAGAGCCTGGAGAAGGATCACAGGTCAGCAGGAGAGCACCTGAAGAGTAGCACAAAGGAATTCCAGCCAGTAAGTCAGCTTCATCGGGGGGGCCACTTAAATGCCTTGCACGTAGCGTGGGGAATAAACAAAAGGAGTTAGAGACGTGCACACCCCTGCAGGGCTGTGATCTTATTGGCATCATGGAGACGTGGTGGGATGGCTCCTGTGACTGCAATGTTGGAATGGAAGGATACAGGCTCTTTAGGAAGGACAAGCAGGGGGTGTCACCCTTATGTCAGTGACCAGCTGGAGTGCATGGAGCTCTGCCTGGGGATGGATGAAGAGCTAACTGAGAACTTACGGGTCAGGATTAGGGGGAGGGCAGGGACAGGTGACTTTATAGTGGGGGTCTGCCACAGGCCAGCCAACCAGGAACACCAAGCAGATGAGGCCCCCTATAGACAGATAGGAGCAGCCTCATGTTCACAAGCCCTGGTCCTCATGGGGGACTTCAGCCACCCCAATATCTGTTGGAGGGACAACACAGTGGGGCATAAGCAATCCAGGAGGTTCCTGGGATGCGTTGATGATAACTTCCTTTTCCAAGTGATGGAGGAACCAACAAGGAGAGGTGCTGTGCTGGACCTTGTTCTCACCAGCAAGGAGGGGCTGGTGGGGAATGTGAAGCTCAAGGGCAGCCGCGGCTGCAGTGACCATGAAATGGTGGAGTTCAAGATTCTTAGGGCAGTGAGGAGGGTGCACAGCAAGCTCGCTACCGTGGACTTCAGGAGAGCAGACTTTGGCCTCTTCAGGGATCTCTTGATAGAGTACCATGGGATACAGCCCTGGAGGGAAGAGAGGCCGAGAGACCTGATTAATATTCAAGGATCACCTCCTCCAAGCTCAGGAGTGATGCACCCCAACAAAGAAGTCAGGCAAAAACACCAGGAGGCCTGCGTGGATGAACAAGGAGCTCTTAGACAAACTCAAACACAAAAAGGAAGCCTACAGAGGATGGAAGCAAGGACAGGTAGCCTGGGGGGAATACAGAGAAATTGTCCGAGCGGCCAGAGATCAGGTTAGGAGAGCTAAAGCCCTGATAGAATTAAATCTGGCCAGGGACATCAAGGGCAAGAAGAAAAGCTTCTATATGTACGTCAGTGATAAAAGAAAGACTAGGGAAAATGTGGGCCCTCTCCAGAAGGAAATGAGAGACCTTTTTACCCTGGATACAGAGAAGGCTGAGGTACTCAACAACTTTTTTGCCTCAGTCTTCACTGGCAAGCGCACCAGCCACATGGCCCAAGTCACAGAAGGCAAAGGCAGGGACTGGGGGAATGAAGACCCACCTACTGTACGAGAAGATCAGGTTCGAGACCATCTAAGGAACCTGGAGGTGCACAAGTCCATGGGCCCTGATGAGATGTGTCCATGGGTCTGATGAGTTGTATCCATGGGTCCTGAAGGAACTGGTGGCTGAAGTGGCTGAGCCACTATCCATCATATCTGAGAAGTCACGGCAGTCCAGGGAAGTTCCCACTGACTGGAAAAGGGGAAATATAACCCCCATTTTTAAAAAAGGAAAAAAGGAAGAACCAGGAACTACAGGCCAGTCAGTCTCACGTCTGCGCCCAGCAAGATCACGGAGCAGATCCTCCTGGAAACTGTGCTAAGGCACATGGAAAATAAGGAGGTGATTGGTGACAGCTAACGTAGCTTCACTAAGCGCAAATTGTGCCTGACAAATTTGGTGGCCTTCTACAACAGGGTTACAGCATTGGTGGATGATGAAAGAGCAACGAACATCATTGACCTGGACTTGTGCAAAGCGTTTGATGCTGTCTTGCATGACATCCTTGTGTCTAAATTGGAGAGACATGGATTTGACGGATGGACAACTCGTGGGTAATGCTGGATGGTCACTCTCAAAGAGTTGTGGCCAACGGCTCCAAGTGAAGACCAGTGACAAGTGGCATTCCTCAGGGGTTGGTATTGAGACCAGTGCTGGTTAACATCTTTGTTGGTGACACAGACAGTGGGATTGACTGAACCCTCAGAAAGTTTCCCGACAACACCAAGCTGTGTGGTGTGGTCGACACGCTGGAAGGAAGGGATGCCATCCAGAGGGACCTTGACAGGCTTGGGAGGTGGGCCTGTGCAAATGTCATGAAATTTAACAAGGCCAAGTGCAAGGTCCTGCACATGGGTCAGGGCAATCCCAAGCACAAATACAGGCTGGGCAATGAGTGGATTG
>JAVJGG010000094.1:5379303-5413681 GCA_035590195.1 Aviceda cuculoides
TGGTGCACCTAGTTTTATCCCTTACCCCCTTCAAACCTAGTTTAAAGCCCTCTCAATGAGCCCCGCCATCTCATGAGTGCCAGCAAGCCCAGTGCCATGTAAACCTCCCCATGATCAAAAAACTCAAAATTCCACCAGTGGCACCAGCCTCTGAGCCACGTATTAACCAGGTGTGTTTTCCTGTTCCTTTCAGTGTATTTCCCTGCCACAGAAGGGACTGAGGAAACACTACCTGTGCTCCTGATCCTTTCGCTAATTGTCCCAGCGCTCTGAAGTCCCTTTTGATTGCCTTTGGATTCCTCTCTGTAATTTCATCACTGCCAACCTGCACAACCAGCAATGGGTAATAATCAGAGGTCCGAACCAGACCAGGGAGTTCCCTGGTAATGTCTTTTACCCGCGCCCCAGGGAGGCAGCAGACTTCCCTGTGGGATGGGTCAGGTCTGCATATGGGGCCCTCTGTCCCTTTCAGGAGGGAGTCACCTATGACAATTATCCTCCTTTTTCTTTTTTCAGAGGCTGTGAGAATGCGTGGGGCTGCCCGACTGGGCCTAGGCACCTCCCTAGATAGGGCTTCATCTGCACCCTGATCTTCATCGACCTGGTTCTCAAGCTCCAGAGCCCCATACCTGTTGTGTAGGGGCAACTGGGAAGGTGAGGGAGATCGGGAGGGGATTTTCCTGCCTCCCTGAGCAGAGACCTGTACCCATTCCCCTCCATCTCTTAGGTCCCCTCCTGCCTGATGGTAAGAGGGCAGGGGAACCTTCACTTCTTGCAGAGCCTCCATCTGCTGCCTCTGCCGCAGGGATGGCAGGGTGTGGGTCCGCCAGTCCATCTCCCTCTCATACTCCCTGATACTCCTCAATCTCTCTGCTTCCTCCTTCAGCCCTGTCACCAGGCTGAGCAGATCACCCACCTGGTCACACCTCACACGAGAGGTGCCCCCGCTGCCCTCCGTCATCAGTGACAGACTCAGGCCCTCCCCGCAGCGCGAGACCAGGACAGCTGCACGTTTACACGGGAGCTCTGTCTGCAGTCACCACATTTTTCCTAGCAATGGCTTTCCCCGGAGTGGCAACCATACCTGGGTCTCCCTGTGGGCCGACACCCACCGCTTCAGTAGCCTTCTCGAGCTGGGAAGAGGGGGGGCTGCGCCCTACCCACGCAAACAGGCGCACCATGCCCTGTTCGCCAGCGCTCCTCAGGGACGGTTAAATCTCCCACGGCTGCCGCCGGTTCTGGACGGGTCTCCCCGCTCTTCCCCGGGGCTCCTGGGCCTCGGGACCCCCCCAGTCCACCTCAATCCAGCGCTTAGCCGCCCACTTACCCACTTAGGCCTCTCCTGCCTCGCTGCTGACTGAAGTGTGTCATATCCAAGTTTCCCTGCTGACCGCTTTGGGTTGAGGATGATGCCACAGAGTTTTGATATTCAGGCATCCTTGGAGTCATATTTTCTGATGTCCTTTATAGCCCTGGCTACAGCGCCTCATCTGGTAATGCTGAACTAAATTATCTCTAAAAATACCCATTTGTGATGTAGAAACTAGAAAGCATAATACATCCCTCTGTAAGCTGTGCAGGTGTCTGCTCTCATAGTATAAAAATGTGCACTCCCACGTCATTTCATCTAGTTTTGGATCTCATAATGAGTTTTTCTAGCAGATTAAAGCACAGTGACCAGGGAGGGATAACAAGCAAGATTAGGGATGTGGAAAAACTTTTTTATGAAAGAGTGAAAATATTGATACTCTTCACTGTAGAGAAGCAGTGAATAAGAATAGGTATAAAAAAGGTCTCTAATATTTGTTATTGTGAGGCCAAGAGGGGGGCCTTGCATTTGCTCCTTCTCCCAGGACAACAGGAGGTAGAGGTATTCATTTAAATGAGAGACCTAACGTCTGTTTGAAAGGAAATTACTTACTTTTCCCCAGCACATACTTTTAGCTGTTTCAAGATTTCACTGTGACTAAGAGATTAGTGAGATTTATTTTTTTGTAAAGTTTGCTCATTCATAAAGATAGACAGAATATCCCATTATAAATCCAGTGTGACAACACTGCAAATAAAAAGGAAAGCCTAAAATGCTCAAAAAATTTAGAAGAATCTTAGTGCTTCAGTGCCATGGTTTGTAAGGAAAACTCTTGTTTTCGGACATTTGCTCCACATAATATAAAATGTTGAGAAGAGTCAGAGGTATCAGAAACATAGAAGACTTGATGAAAATATCTCTGGATAATGTTCTGCTTGTATTACCTTCAGAAATACATAAGCAGTTTATGCAAGCATCAACTGCATATAATATGTTATACTGTATATAATATACAAAACAGTAAAGGAAGTTTCATATAATCTTTGGACTGCATGCCTGAAAACTTTTTAATTAAAGAGTTTAGGAAGGGAGATTTTATTGTATGGTTTATTGTTTGGCTGCCTTGAGGAAGCCCTTTGAGGTTCCTCTGAAGCTCCTGGTGCTGGCCGTTCAGCCACAGCATCCTGTTTCAGATGGGCTAATGAACTTCGGTAAAGCAACTAACGTCTTCTGACATCCTTTGGCCTGTTTTTCTCAAACATCAGATTTTTTTAGGTTGAATGACGTTATTTCTTTGTGTTGTATTATGAATGTGAAAGGTTTTTCTTTGTGAGCTGAAAAATGAAAGTTACTTGAAACTAGGGATAAATCGTGTCTCCTGGTGTGCTTTTAAGTAGGTATTTAGTTGAGACACCAATAGTCTTAGTGTTTAATTCTCATGGTGCTTGAGGTTTAGCATATTTCTCCCAGAGAACTTGTCTGATGTTTTTATTTTCTGCTGT
The DNA here is from genome assembly GCA_035590195.1 of Aviceda cuculoides. Lineage (NCBI taxonomy): Eukaryota > Metazoa > Chordata > Aves > Accipitriformes > Accipitridae > Aviceda > Aviceda cuculoides. The sequence continues at coordinate 5,382,115 of JAVJGG010000094.1, forward strand.
CTTTCCATATTAGGAGTAGAGATGGTGTGATACTGAAGTTCTTAGCATGCTTTGGTTATTTATAGATAACAGATAATCCAGAAAATTGTCCAAAAAACCAAATCAAACCAACCAAGCATCTAAGTGAACTGTAAATGAGAAGCATATCTGGTATGCTTAGGAAGGTGGCTCCAAAAAATGACAATCCACTTAAAAAACAACAACAACCAAATAAAGAGCTCACTAGAAACTACTTGTAGAAAAGGCTTGGCAGGTCTGAAAAGATTTGCAGTGGACGTGTCAGCAGGTGTTTTATCCTACATCGTGTTTTGCAAAGAGTACAAGTACTTTCTGATTACTTAATCGTCTGGCTGGGCTCTGGCATTTTGGTTATACATTTTGGTTACATATATTTTGGATCCTTGCTCCAGTAGGATAGCCGCACTCATTTGGTGTTATTTAATTAAGCAGTTGTCTTCCTGGCTGCAACCCTGTAATGTAGAGGGCTTAGTGTGCAGTAATTGAGTCCACTGCCTGTAGGTACTTCAGCTCCGCAATTTGTTTGGGTTTCCCATCTAATACTGTGCTGCATTCCTAAAAATATCGGGGGATGAGGTCGTGGAGGGAATAGGAGCTGGGGAGACTGAAAAGAAGGAAAGCACAAGAAGTTACGTACTGTCCTTCACCCTCCCCCAAACCCTCCTCCCAATTTAATGAGGTTTTCAAGTGAACCCTTTGCAGCGATGCAGCAGCCGGCCCTGCCGCATGATCCCGGGGCTGTTCCCTGTGAGGCAGCGGGCCCGTAGCCAGGTAATTTATTTCTATAAGGAGAAGTAGGAGGAGAAAGCAGGCAGGACTGGGAGCAGCTGACTTGTGTCAGCAGGCAGCAGTACTCATGTTCACCGGCGTTGGCTGTGGTGCTGGCCCTGGCCTATGGCTTCAGGGGCATTTCTCAGCATCTGTCCCTTACTGGTTTTGTTTGCAGCAATGGTATGAAAGTATAAGAGGGGTATTTCTGGAAAACGTTTCCCACCCATTGGTGAATGTCATAAAATTTTCAGATTGATAGCTTCAGTGGCAGTATAGAAGATATGACTGAAAAAAATCTGAATGTTTTGAGTAGGCTTTCTTTTTTTCTGAAAGGCAACTGAAAAAGACAAGGAATACAATTTTATGAGTGTCTGACCCTACATTATTTTTTCTGTTTCAAATAGGAAACTGATATTTTTTTGTTTGTTTTGTTACTGTCATGTTTTTTAAAACTTAACATATTTTGCATTCTCTGAGCTGAATGAAATTCAGTCTGTAGCAAAAGTTGCATTAGGTGACTGGGTTTTGGTTCTTCAATAAAATAATGTAGCTACATTGACTGGGTTCCGTTTTATATCTATAGAGCACTGGGTTAAAATTGGTCGCTTAAAGTTTTTAATTAGAAAGTGTAATTGGAGTTTTCAAACACAGAACACAAATCTCTGTAGCTAACATATGCATATCTTTTGAAACTTCTCATAAAATAAACTGTAAAAGTTGAATCAAAATGAAAGTTGCAAAAGCTACATTTCCTTGTACAAACGAGTGTAAGCCAATATCCTTTAATGTTACAGCTTCTTCTTGGGTGACAGAAAGTAAATTTTCCTTAAAAGACCCTAAACATTTCAATTATTAAAATAAGCAACTTAAAACTTAAGCAGGTATGTTTTATTTATCATGCGTATGATGAAACTCCAGCAAGAAACGGGAAGATCGCAATAGAGTGAAATCGTAATTTACTAATAATTACTTCTGCCTCAACGGTGAGGGTTTTTCTCTACAGCCTGCTGTACTGAGTGCTTTAATTCAATCAGTATCTTCATTTAGACTTTCCTTAGGTAGGAAGCAGGTAAACCAAGAGTCCTAACTCAGTTTCTGGTTGTAGTAAGACTGCAACCCTTTGGTGAAGGAAGACATGAGCCATGCTGAGTTGTTACCAAGAGATTTCTGCAGCATTAAAAACAATCACACATGATGGGAATCTCACGAGAGAGGGTTTTTTTCTCAAAAGGCAGCATCTGTGTCTCATAAGGGAGAGCACTAGAGCAGCGTGGTTATTGCGGGGGTACAACAAGGATTGCTGAGAGGAGAAAAAAGAGTTGCTTTTTGCATTCATACGTTAGTCTCTTTGGAGGAGGAACGCTCACATGGCCATGGAGCCTTGCTCACGCTCATCCCATCCCTACTAGCCCCTTTATTCTTACTCTCCAGAGTTTAGACAGCACAACTGTGAATCGTTTGCCTGTGAATTTTGCACACTGAATCATAACAAAGTGTGAAGCTCCTCAGGGACAGAACTGCATTACAACGAATGAGCCTGGGGATCTGGGAGAGAAGAAAGGCTAATTTGCTTTCTAGTTACTCCCAATTAGGAACTCGGGTGTGACTCGCTTAGCTTCATGGGAGACCCGGCTATGGCTCATTTTTGAAAACGGGGGCTTATTTAACAGAATACGCGTGACATTTCTGCAGCTAATACTTAATTACCCAAACAATTGCTCTTCAGAGGTGGTTATGTTGCTTTTGTGTCCTCTCTGCACTGAATGATGGCTGATGTCAGGGTTCCCGTCTTTCACATTCATTTTTCCTGCATTTTGGGTGATTCCATAGTTTTTATTTTAAATTATTTGGTTAATAGCTCCTAACATGTAGCTAGATTTATGCATGCCAATTCCCTTAGCACTCTAATTGCTGACCTTATGTGCTAATGTTGCTAAATACATGATTAGCTATAACTGGTAGCAGCCTACCCACTGAACTCCAGCAATACAAAAAAGACTCGTCATTCCACTCCTTTCCTCACATAGAAATGAGAGCAAAGCTTCCCCAATTTCTGCACTGTACATGTCTGGAATCTTTTTGCAAGTCTTTTGGTTTTCTTTTTTCTCCCAGTGATAGTGTTTGAGCAACTAAAATAAGCGTGAACTTTAGACCTCCGCACTTGAATGGCAAAGTTTTATTTGGAGAGAGTGGTGAAGGAAGAGAAAATTAGAGATAACAGAAGTTTCTGTGTTTTAGGAAGTGAGTGTATTTGAGCCTGTTCATAAAATGGTTTAGATACATTTGCAGCAAATGGATGTTTTGGTCCAGATTCTCAGCTGGCATGGTGAATGAAATTCTAAGCAGAAAAGAAAAGATTTGAATGGTATGTCCTAGGAAATGCTGTTGACCACTGTGAAGAGGAAACTGATACCAAAGAGCCTTCAGTGTAATGAATGAGAAGAGGGGAGTGTTAATCTGGAAATACTTATCTTACACTTTACTACCAAGTATGCCTGAATTAATGGAATTAGTGTTATTTTCATTTGTCGTCTTGCATCTGTTTGCTTTTTTATGAGTAAACTGAACATATTTTTGTTCTCTTTCAGTTAATCCTCTGGCTGCTCTGAAATCTTCACACAGTCATTTGACTGGCAAATTGGAAGAAGGACAGCAGCAGCATGGGTAAGTATGTGTACTGAATTTTTTGAGGGTTTTATGCCTTTGTCAGGTTAGAAAGGCCATTCAGATTATGTACTCAGATAATTGAATCACTCTATAATTTTGCACACTATAAAAGGCAAAAATCATAACAGAGGGGCTGGAATGAAATCCAGGATAACAGCGGTGAGTCTTAGAAATTTGTGATTTGTTTATTGTCTTATGGCTATTTTAAATGTGGTATATACTACTGTTATTTAGTTACTTGATTCGTTTTTATACCTACTGTAACCTTTAGGTATATTGCATTTAAACTGTATTTCAACAGAGAAGGTCGGTAACAGTAATTATAAAAAGTCATCTACCAGTCAGGGAGAAAACCAATTATACTCTGCATTTTCTGCTGAGAAGGATGAGATATTCAGCAGTAGAGCAGGCACAGCGGGGCAGTTGCCAGGAGTGTGTTCAGCAACCTGTCTGAGAGAGGAGTGGGGTCATCCCGGCACTGAAAGCTGCTGACATTCTCACAGCCTGAAAAGTTAGCTTGCATCAAGAACTGTTTTGCTTTCCATTTTTAAGAAAACATTGCCAACCAAGAAAATCTGGGCAGTCTGTTCTACGCTTAGGCCAGAGCTGACTAACAAATCAGGAAAACATGTGGTCTGTGGACAGAGCTGTACAGCATCACTTTGTAGAGCTATACAGTGTTGGTTTATTCCTTGGTTCTCTTGCCGTGATTCTTAATTGTGTAGGAAGGTTTTTCAGATGAACATTCCTGTGCAAATGATGCAAAAATAAACTGCTACAGGAAAGACCTTCAATGGAGAGTTTGTGGAAGGAATGGCAGAAGATGAAAACTATAGTAATCTCACATGTTGGTCCTCCAATATGGTAAAAACAGGCCTATTGTTTCAGTCATTTGAATTTGTGAAGACCCAGGTGCTTTTTTTGCTTCCCTAATGAGAAGTCCCACCAACCCAACCCCCTACAGTGGAGATTTTGTGCTTGAAGGGATGCCAGTTTTGGTAAAGACGCTTGGGTGTGTACAACTGGAACATGCTTTCAACAAGGTTGTAATTAACAGACCTTGTTGACTGAATGGTCACTAAATGTACGCTTCCTTTGCCAAAGGGAGCTTACGTAGAAATCCAAATGAATGCTCATGGAAACCTTTCGTGTTGTTTGTGGTGTTTGCAGTACTGGTTTTTATCTTACCAGAGACTTAATTAACCTTAACCTTGGCAACTCTTAGCATTGTCGTTGGTTTTTCACTGAGCATTTGAATCTGAAGCTTAAGCTGCTTAAAGTAAACTAGTATAGGTAATGTATGTTGAAGAACTTAAAATTGCCACCAATAATTACGGTGGCAATTCACAAGCTCTCCATCTCCTTACATAAGGCCTGAACATATTTATGGCCTTCTCACTGCCTTACCTGAGCACACAAGCAACTGCTGGTCCCCAAAGAAAGGGACTACAGCAGGGGCTTGGTTCAGTGACTCGGCCAAGACAGCAAAGAACATCTGTGAACTGGATCCAGGTTTCCTGATTTGTCTAGCGTTTGCTCAGATTTTTGTGGAGTCTGTGTTTCCTTTGCTGTCGTATACTCGACAAGTAACATTAACACCATATATCTTAAAAAGAATGTTCATGTTTGCAGTGTTTTAATAATATGCAGGATATAAATGTTAAATTGATTCTAAGCAATTAATAACATTTTATTTTAATAGATTGCGTAAAAATATCTACAAAATAAAAAATATTTGGACAAATAACTTTTGCAAATGATATTTATTAGGCAAAAATTTACTAGAATTTCAGGGATCAGTTTATTTTCATACATTTTGGCTTCATGAGTCTGCTCAAGTGGAAACATCCTTTTCCTTTATTGTATACTTACACTGAGCAGACATCCAATAAATCATACAGCTGAAGTATATAAAAATATATTCTGTTCATTTCCCTATAAAATACTCTGCACATTGTTTTATGTATTTTTGTAGAACTGTTGACAAACTACCAGTTCATCTCTTGGATTACTTTGTAGTGAAGTTTTATAGGCATTGCCATTTTCAGTTTCAAAGGCAGCTGATATTTTGAAGGATATTCCGCTCAGAATGAGGCCAGTGTTTTAATCTGCCCATTCATAGTTATTTTTACTTTTAATAATCTGCTACCATTGGAGCCTAGACAACATTTAACCTAAGTGTTCCATACCTTATGTTGATGATTAATTATTTGTTCAGGCAAGTATGCTATGAAAGTGAAATATCACTTGTGCTTTAAGATGCACAAGACATAATAAATTAATTAAGTGAAAACTAGTCCACTTTTCCTGTTTGAAGAGTATTAGTAACAATATTGCTGTGGCTTTGTTTTTACTTGCTGGGTTTTTCACCTGTTTGCAGATTGAATACAAATATGGGCAATTAGCAGATGTGTTGGATGTTTGTCATTGCTTCAGTAATTTAATCTAGGATAACCAAGTGGAATTGCTGCATTCAAAATCTGTTTCAAATATGTAATTCCTTTATAAAATTCCAGAACAGTGGCCATTCAGGAGAAGAAAAGAGTGAACGTGAATGAGAGAGAAGTCAGTTAGAGTAGAATAGAATAGTTCAGTTGGAGAGGACCTACAATGATCATCTAGTCCAACCGCCTAGAAACTGGTTTATAAAACCCATTCAGATATTGATAGAAAAATGTTGAGTACATATCTTAGGTGATGTACTGTTTGGTTTATACTTCTTTCATACACTAATTTAGAAAATTTTATGCTCTGTATAATTCAAACTTGTACATATATACAGAACGTTGGCATTATTAGGAAATTTAGCAGGTACTGTAATAAAAATTTGGTTGTCAAAGTTCGTAATTTGGTAGATTTGGCTGCTTTATTTATTTATTTAAAGACCTTTCAGTCACATTTTGAGTAAGCTATAAATATTTTTATTTCAGGGAAGAAAACTGGCAGTTCTTTTAAATGCTGTAAATGCAGTCCAGAAGTTTTTCCTAGCTCTTGCAATGCACCATTGCTGTGGTATTTCCAATGAGCAGTATGTGCAGTAACGCTTATGAGATTGAGAGTGACAAGGTGACTTGAGAGCTGCCTCGGAGTCACATTTCTGACCTTAGCAGAGTACCAGAGAGCCCAGCATGATTAGTTGTTGTTTCATAACTGTATAATGTTACCATTCTACCAAAATCAATGAGAAAGCATGATGATTAATGTAGGCTTCAAGAGAAGGATTTGGAGTGGGTTCCACTTAACCTATTTAGTCTTAATCACAGTTTTCTTCTGTTTAAAGAAGGGAAACTGGGGAGAGGAAAACCCAGGCTTTTCTACAGTTGTGCTTTGGATGAAGTACATCAGTCCTTGTCCACTGGATTGAGTTTTACACCATTGAGAACAGGGGTATATTTGGGTTTCTTTTGCCCTTGACGGGCTTGGAAGGCTATGATGGCAGAGTAATGTACCCTTGAATAACAGGGACCAGTTTTCAAAGAGTTTCTGAGGCTGGCTGGGAATTTTTGGTTGAATAGTTTTCTCATGGAAGAGGAACTCCCTGCAAAACTGCAGCTTCTGTCAGGAAAATAGATTTTTTCATGATGGTCGCTTCTATCAGATAAATGTACGAGTATTTTGGCATGGGTCTTTTAAAATACAGTTCCAATATTTCACTTCTGAGTCTGCAAAACCCACAAACATTTCCTTTCATATCAGTTTAGCAGCGTTTCTCTATTAGTACTTTGTTACCAACGCTTCAGTTCGTGCCTCTGTTTGCTCCCCTAAGCCAAGCTCTCTGCAAGATCCCTCTCTCCTAATGCAGCGTGATTCTTCCCTTGAGCTGAACTTCACAGTGCATCTCGGAAAGCGATGCCTAGTCCAGAGGGGAAAACTGAGGCCTCCGTTCGTGTGGTCCCGCTCCCAGGAGGCAGCGCTGGCCCAGGGCAGGGCAGCGCAGCACGGGGCTGGTGCAGGGTCTTCTGAGCCGCTTCGGTGAACCCGGAGGGAAGGGTGACGGAGAAATGGCAGCTATTCTTTGGATGGAAAATGCCAGGTCAGAGTATTTTTCATAGTGAGGTCCAAACAATTAGCTGTTCATTGCAGCAAGTTAAAATAACAAATGAAACGGGGTGCAAGTTCCATATTTTACTAAGCCCTGCTATGAAGGCGTTGAACTACAAAGCTGGATGCCTGATGCAGTTTTGTGGGCCAGGCACTGACGTTGCATTACTTTGTAGCTTGGTTAGAGTCTTTTGAGAGTCCCGTGAGGCACGTGTCTGTAACATTAAACAGCTGAACGCCTGAGGAACTGCGGTCCCAAATCCTTCCCTTCACATAACTTTCCTCTTTTGCTTCACTGGAAGGGAGAAGCAAGGGCCACGGGAGGGAATCCTGCCCTGCTTCCCTGCAGGGATGACTGGGGGTTGGTGAGGATCGCCTAGGGACCAGCCCCAACACTGGGAGCATGCTACTGGCTGCATTACCAAGAAGAATTACCAGTAGATAGTGTCTCTTCTGTAAAGGACATAATAAATATGAAAGAAATGATTTTTATGTATTATTTACATTTATGAGGCAAGACAAAAAAAACCCCACTTAATATTTTTTCCTGCCTACCAAAGTATGCTTTGTGTTCCTATACCTAAAAATAGTACTGTTGACTCTAATACATTCACAAAGAACTTTTCTTTGGGAATGATTCTTTCTTTGCAACCTTCCCAACGATTTTTTTTCCCCAGGCTTTTCACTTCTTCGAATATCAGCTGGTTTGGCCCCAAATCCCCTAGTTGCTGCTGGTGATAGGCAATTATCTGTTCCGCTTTATCACTTACCTTGAGCACAGATAAAACTTGCAGGGAATAGGTCATACACAGTCCTATATTAATTTGCCGTGGAAGGCCTGCATCGTAGGAGAACTCGGTAGAGCTAATGGCAAGCAATTTTAGGCAGAAGCGATGGGAAAATGTCTTTATAAAATAATTCCATAACTGACCTGCTAATCCAGACTCACCTCTGGGAACGCAGTCCTGGAGAACATAGGCAGAGCTTTCTTTGAGGGGTTGACTTTTTTTTTTTTTGCACTTATTTTCATGCTTGCTGTAGCTGAGACTTACACTGCATTAGCAGCAGGTATTTGGGATCATCCTTTATTGCCAACCAGTTAAATGTAATTGTAGCATCCTTCTGGTCTGCCCACCTGTTCGTTCCTGTTAACAAAATACTACCTTTATAAAAGTGTTAGACTTCTCGTTGTGGAGGGAAGGATTGTACCATCTGTTAGCATAGTAGTGCTAAAAGTCAGGACTGGAAAAAGTAAGATAGCTAATAAAAAAGAAATTCAAGTCAAAATGGTGAAATTAGTTGAAAGGTGGCTTTTGAAAGTGGGCTGACTGACTGATGGAAAGACTGCATGTCTGTAGTGCTCAGCTGAGCCTGGGAATGAGGGAGCAGTGAACCTCTCCATAGTGGCATGAAAAATGATTATTAGGAGGGGAATTAAGGAATATCTATTATTCACAGACTGAAAGATCTGATGAAGACATTGCCTGTGTTTAAATCAATCTTCTCCACCAATTTACTACAATTCTTCAAATTTCAGCAGTAGTTGCCTCAAGAGGCTATTCAGGAGACTAATAGTTAGAGAAGACAGATTAAGCACTGCGTGGTTATAGAAAGTGCCAACGAGATTGAAGTGTAGAAGCTGTAAAGTTACAAAAAGTTGGGAGTGTCTTATGGTACTTAGAGCTAATGTTCTAGAGAAAAGTGATAATCAGTAAATTGTTATTAGCTCCTGACAAAATGGTGTCGATCAGTCGAGATCAGAGATGACGGGCAGGCACTGCTCCGTGACCTCATGGTGCCAGGAGAATGAGCGACCTGTTGGCTAGAAAACAGTAAGTACTGCAGGTGGGTGGCAGCTGATGGGTACGGGAAGACATAAACCCCGAACTTCACTGGGGTCACAGAGAAGTATGTCTGATTGGGAAAAATATTGGGATGTTGTTTAAGATACCGCTGTAAGTGCCTGTGTGTGGCTATGGGATCTCAGATATTAAAAAAAAAAAAGAAGAAAAAAGAATTCCTGAAGTATTTGATAAGGGGGGGTTGAAGTGTCATGGCAAAGCTTTGTAAACCTTTTTTTTTTCTTCTGGAATTGATTTTGTGTGGAATTTTCGGCTGAGTGGAGTCACCCGTTAAAAAAAAATAGCGGGAAAAGAGATGCAAAGAAATGTAGGTTTTATTTTCTTTTTATTATTATTATTTCTGCTCCCTTTAGGTGTTAAATGACTTGGAAAAGAGACATATAACATGGGACATTCCAGTTTAGCTGTGTTCTCATTATCCTGACAGAAGTACACAAAGTAACAATATGCAAAATTAGGCATTGTCTATATTCTTCGAAGACAGAACAAGGAGAATTCTGATGAAATTAGAGGCAGAACATTTTAGCCACAAAGCAATTTACTAAACATGATTAATAATTGGAATTTCTGACCTAAGAGGTTACTGCTGGAAGGATGTACCTGGACAGATTGACCAGATGCCCGGTGGGATCCAGCACGTAGCACTCCGATGTGGCCGTTCTGTCCTATACTGTGCACGCTTGTATCCTGACAGATGCCTGTTAGGATTTCATGGGTTTTCCTGCCCATCTCATCAGACCCAGTTCTAATGAGATTCTTTGCAGAAGAAATCGCATGTCACTTAAAGCCCTTAAAATCAATGACTCTACAAAGAGCAGGGTTTTTTTAAAAAAAGTGAAAAATCTTTACCAGTCTCTACGTTTTATGAAGTGCGTACATGCACAAGCTGATAGCGAAAACATGGCTATACTGCAATGTTATGATTTTCTGCCAGTGTGTTAATATTAAAAAAAAAGGTGGTAGTTTAGATATTGAGGCATCATGCTGTTTCACATGATGAGTAACTTGGAGGAGTTTATGCAGTGTTTTTCTAGACTGAAGACTTATTTGTTTGTCCTAATAGTTGCTATAATAAGAATGTTTTACAATGAACAGAGGAAACCTTACCAAACAGTCTGAAAATAATTCAGGCAACTGACAGAAGGCCGTGCTTTCTGCTATGAAGACATTATGAATGCCTACTTTTTTTTTTTCCCTATCTCTCATCCACTTTAAGTTAGCTTTGGAGAGTGATTTTATCTTTAAATATGAATCAGACGATGTTGCCAAGACAACCTCTCCTCAAGCTTCTCGTTTTCGCCCACAGGTGTGCTGAACCTTCGCCAAGTCTTCTCCCAGAGTGACTGGTCACTTATTTTTCAAGTGGGATTTGATTTGATGAAGCAAACTATTCAAGGACTTGATTTTCTTGGCTCCTTGGCGAATCATTGCAGCTAGTTTTGCTTGCTCTGTCTCTAGGGCTGGAGGAAGCTAATCACGCTGGCAGCTGGATTCCAGCATATGAGACAGAATATTTGACTGAAGTTATGGCTCTGCGGTCGATGGCTGCTTTCCCGGCCAAGGCGTAGACCTCCATGGGGGGAACATACAGTCAGTGACGAACACCTCCTCTGCAGGGTGTTTTATCCTCCAGGATATTGATTCTCAATGTAGCGATGCTGTATTTTTGGCTATTAGAGTTACGCCCACTTTGGTATTCCTCGCAGATGTCTTATTTCAAGGTACCTTCTGTTAAACCAAAATGACTTTTGTTGCTTGGCAGGCGCTCAAGTGGTCTGTACAAATTGGCTGCCTGGTTGCCGATGGGCTGGGGAGCGGGACGTGGGTTTTAGTTTTTCACCATCATTGTTCCCTGCCCTGAGAACTTTTTGAAAGCTATCTCTGTGCAGGCTGTTCCTCATAAGGGGAGTGACAGACTTAAATCACCTTTGAATAAATGTAGACTCTGCTTGTCACACAGTAATATTAAATTCCCTATAAGAAATATCTTACAACCTCAATGTATTTTATGCCTCTTTTGCTCTTACTTCTCACTACTTTGTCGACAGACTCCCTCTTTTCCCAGGCACTTCTCTGCACTGTCATTCTTTTAGCTTTATTAAATAATGGTGGTGTTTTTCTGTCTTAAACTCTCAACAAAGTAGGGTCTTGTAAAGTGATGTTTTAATTAAGTGTAACAGTAGCAATGGCTCAGCTTCTATTACTAAAAAATGAAGGAACCTTGCGCGAAAGGTTTCTTTGCTCTTTCACTGCCACTACAAATTCGTTTTCTGAAGAAACAGTAAAAGCAGTGACAAGGTGATGACTGAGAGACCATCGATAGTCAAGACTGTACGAAAGCAGCAGGAGGCAGCGCCTCGTCTCTGATGGAGACGTGCCGGTGGGCACCATCCACAGAGCCGAGGGCTCAGCAGGGATCGGGAGAGCTGCCCCTGGTTTCTCCTGCCTGGGTGGTCAGTGGTTGGAATTTCAGATTGTTTACTGAGAAGCAGCTGAAAGGTGAGAAAGACAGGAATTCATCATCCTGACTGAGATGAGAGTTTATCCAGTGACAGGCTTATATGATCACTGGTGCTCTGAACAATTTGTGGTTTTCACAGAGAGAAAAACAATTTCCGCATGAAGGATTTTTTTTTTTACAAATATTTCCAATGTTTCAATTTTTTTTTAGATATTGCATCCTTTCTTCACAGCAGAGAGGCACAGAGAGACGTCTAAATCTCTGCTACGTCCGTCTCCTAAAAGTCTTTTCCAATTTGTGAAAGGTTGGCTGCAGCTGAGGTACTGCGTTTCCAGTTTGCAGGTTTGATGTCACTTTTCTGTTACATTTACAATTATGGAATCTGTTGATATTTAATATGATCTGTATTGAAACCACAGCCTAAATATAAATATGTATTACTAATTTTTTTCCTATGCAGACTATGAGATTTTTACACATTGGCTCCATATCTCATGGTTGTTTGTGTGTGAGAGAGAGAGGTAGTGGAAAATGCATCAAAGTCAGCCTGTGTACTGAGTAAAGAAAACGCAGATTATATTGTGGGCTGAAAGATGCTATAGTGAAGGGATTGTTCTAAATGCAATACATTAAAAGTTATTTCAAGCCAGGATGTAAATGACATTTCAGATTTTGAAAAGAATAATTATCTGAACTGTCACTTGAAAGAGAAATTCTTTATCTTTTAGGTTTTTATGTTTCAACCTGTAAAAGACATCTATGGCATTTATTTTTAGTATGTGAATAAACTTGATGGAATAAAGTGGAATGACTAATAACCTTGATCTGTCAGACACAGCCATTAGCCGTTTGTCTTGGAGGTACTCTGCCCATGCGCTTTTTCTTGACACGCTAAGCAAGGCCAGGTCTTGAATCTCTGTTTTATTTACATTGAGGCGTCTTTGTGACTTGCAAAATACAGCCTAAACAGTCACACAAGTGACTGCTACTGCTGTTTTGAATCTGAATTTCCCCAGGAGGTAAGCCTGTGCTGTAATTCACTGCCACCATTATGTCTGTCTTAGCACATTATAGTTTTTGTACCTGTAAGTGTGCACGTAAGTAACAGCAAAAGTGCCTAAAAACTTTTGAGCTGGCTGTATCTTACTGATGGAAATTAGTCCAGTCGTCATTTTGAAATGAAGCCTGAGATAACCGCTTTGTTGACTCAAAACCTGATGTACTAATGTATCTATACAGAACCTGACTATAAAGATAGTCTCCAAGCTCTGTCTCTCTGTACAAACTGGCTTTTCCACTATCAGAATAAGTGAATTTCCTCTACTTTCTTTGACAGCTATGGATTTCAGCGACTGATAAACCCAAATTTCAGTTCCCCTTTGGAGAATATGGAGAACAAACACTGTACGATGGTGAACTCCTCAATTTTGCAGTGCAGCTGGGCTCTTGAAGTCTTTACCTGCTCTCTCACTTTCTCTTGTGTGCTTATATATTTTTTTCTTCTAGTAGCAAACTGAATTTGGAAACTATTGGAAATGCAAAGACGTGGCAACCAATTGTCTCAATAAGAAATTATGAAAAATAGTTTAAACAATTTTTTTTCTCGTATAGAGATTCAGCAATAGAGTGCTATTAAGAACATTAACCTTTTAATGAATTGATCAAAAGAAGAGAAAAACATAACTAACTTGCATTTCTTTTTACAGACAATAACAAACAGTTCCCATAGTTTGTTATGCTATTTTAAGAGTAAATATTTTTTAAAAATGTAATGGCTATATAAACTATACAGTCTAAAGGTTTGATGCTGGGGAGTGTACAGAAAGAACTGTAGTTGTCTCTGAAATAGATGGGAGACAAAATATATTCTTCATTGATAGTAATTGTTCCTTTATTCAGAGTTTCGCTGCCTGATATCTAACATCGTGAAGGTGTCCTGACTACATGGATTGCCACCTCCTAGCAGATAGCCCTTGTGGAGTGGCCCCTGCTATTGAGGTGAGCCCTGGGAATTCCACCAGTTTCTAATTAATTCTTATCATCCTGTAATACTTGATGTGTTTAAATAAGCTTGTGCCATAAAATCATTTTGCACATACTGTATCACAATATCACTCCTTGCTATATAACAAGAAAAACGGATGTTAGCTAGTTTTGAACTTTACTGGACGGCAGAGACTCCTCTGGCCACAGAGCTGATATGCAGGAGTCCTGCAATAATCCGTATGTGCCTTTGAAAGTTTATTTTTCATTAGTACTACCGTACAGAACGGGAAAATGATGCTACTAGGCCTTAGATATCAGAAGAGTCAAAGAGTTCTTACCCTATAGGCATTGGAAATTAATGGCTTGTATTTCTGTAAACTTTGCACCTCATTTCTGTGATGGTAGAAGTAGGATCAAATTGAAAGATGAGCAAGAACGTTATTCGTCAGACGTTACGTGGTTTGCAGGAGGTAAAAGTGTATCTCACTGCTAAAGGCAACCATATGTTACATTTGGTGTTCACATGGGAGAGCAAATCCAGAACAAATGAATTGTTTTGCAGCTAGCTAGCTCGAGTCAAAGAGCAACCATTTTTCCCCATCCTTTTCCTTTGCTTCATAACTAAACATATAAAAAGAAATAAATATTAGTCTTCCTTTGCTTTCAAAAGCAATAAAGATAATTATGTACTATGTCACGTGTCTGCATCACTTATTACAACTGCATTTTGAAGCCGCACTTAATTTAACTTAGCATTGGTTTCCTAGCCTTTCAATTGCCCTTTATCCTGCTCAAATGATGGGTAGACCAGTGAGTGAGCACTGTGGGTTTTTTTCATCTGTCTTACAGTAAAACATGCTTTCAGACCTGGCAGTCATAAAACCACATAAAACAATTTTCTAAGTCTATGAAAGAAACTTCATATCCTGTTCAAGCTCGATATTTATTGTCCACAGAATAAATGTACTCTTTAAAAAAATTAACTCTCTTGATATTTTGCTGTATTTTTACAGTGTTGGCATTCCTTCAGACTTAAGTGTGAGTGCAGAAATAAATTCACGTGTTTTGCAAAATAAAGTGTTTTATCTCTTTTTGCTTGCTAAAGCAAACAGAAAGTTTATATATCACTATGAAATCTTAAGGAGAACTGAGGGTTTTGGTAATATTGATTGATGTTTTCTGCAAACAATCAACACATTTTCAAGGCATTTTACAGCATTGATATTTTGTTAATCAAACACATCTGTTTCCAGATGCAGGTTGTTCAGTTTGTCTAGGGTGCCTCAGCATTTATTTAAGCCATGAACTACCACATCCAACCCTGCATTTACTCAATTCAGTCGACCCTCTTCCTTTTGTGATTCTTCGCACAGTTGTACTTGCCACCTACTGTTACATCCACAAACTAAATTAATTTTTTTTTCCTGGAAGCAACCCCATAGGCATAACAAGTCTTTCTGAACTGTCACAGTTCACATGTAAAATGGCCTTTCAAAGTTGTCTTTACGAGTGTTGTAAATCTCTTCATTCCCGCTCATACTGCAGAACAGAACGTTTCGGAATGCAGCTCGTTTGGGGAACTCTTTGCAGTACTTTTGCAGTACTGAGGCAGATGCTGGGGAAAGGTCTCTGTGATGAAGCCAAACTTGACAACTTGCAGTTTACGAGAATACATATAATTTTAACGGCTTTGGAAGCTATGTGCTTGCTTCTTGCCGGAGATTGTGATGGTGACATTCTGATTGGATTGTGTAGAAGTCAATGAAGGGAAGTAAGGCACAAGTGGTCAACTAAAGGGCAATGTAAATGCGTGAGGACAGTAAGAGGCAAAGAAACTGAGGAGGGGAGATCTCAATTGCTCTGGGGTTAACCCGTTGGAGCTGGGAAAGTGATCCCAATCTAAATAATCATCAGTAGCTAAAAAATACATCATTAACCCAGGAAAAATCTTCCTAAAATGCTGCCATGTTGGTCTCTGAGTACCCGTCGCTGTAGATGGCACTCACCTACCTTTCCAGTCACCCTTGCCTCCAGTGTGGTCGTTACTTTTCACCCTTCTTCTCTCTTAATTATGTACGTAGGAGAATGTGGCAGTACTATTGTGCTGGAATTGAACTTTTTTTCTTTCATCAAAACTCAGCCAGGTTCTCAACTTTTCATGCTTTGACTTCTCTAGGACTCTTAACACATTCTATTTCCTACCATATGAACATCATCATCTCAACTCCAACCCCTGTATTAACTTTTGTCTTCTCTCATTCCTGAGACATACACTTGAAGCTTTAAGAGCAATTTTGCTTTACTCCAAAGTTCTCTTTGTAAAGGCCACTGTTCACTTGAGTTTCCCCCTTGTTCTCAGGGTTTACTGTTCCTCAGCCACCTCACCCATAAATATCTTTTTACTTCTTTCCATGTCAATCCTTGCGTATAAGGGAAAAATCATTCTAACAGAGCTGTCCACCCATTTCTGTGACCTTCCTCCAGTTGTCCCATATGACTTCTCTTGACTCACTGCCTGTCAATCACTGTTACGTCTGAGTGTGGAGATGAGCTGCATTCTCCTTCCTTGCTTTGCTTCTCCAGCTATTCCTTTCCTCTAGACTTTCCCCATTTCCACTATTTCTGATGGAAAGTCATGTAGGTAACTAAGCCCACAACATGTCAAACAGCATTAATTGTGCTTGTCTTTCATCTTGTAGGCTGCCAAGAAATTTAGGGCTAGAACCTGTGATTAATGTGTTGCTGGGGTAGTAGAAAATTTCCGTATTTCTGTGATGGTGGTTAGTGGAAGTGTATTTCTGTGATGGTGGTTAGTGGAAGTGTATTTTCTATCAGTGTGCTGAGCTCCTTCTGTGAAGGATGGTGATCCTGGGACACCAGGTTGGTTGACTGTAAATGCTTTTGTATTACTTCTTTGAAAGACTGAAGGTATCAACAGGAATAGCATAATAATATTTCAGTCTTTTATGTTTGAGTAGGTTAGAAACTAAATTCTAATGCAATATTTGCATAAGCCATTCAATACACAGAATTTTGTTTAAAATTTTTTAAGACATTAAAAATACCTTAAGCTGCAAAGTGCAGTAAATCAATAATGTGTATTAATCCTGATTCCTAAGTAAATGTGCACACTTAATTTAACTTTTTTTTTTCTTCAGAAACTTTCACAATTTAAGTAGTTGGGTTAAGATCAGATCATACCAACATATGACAGAGAGCTTTCAGCTGAAGATATACAGAGAAGTTGGGATAGCGATTGATCATTCTTTTCCATGCTCAGTGTTAATTTCTATTAATGTAACACTTCTCTAAAATGTAACTACTAATGAAAATCTATGGAAATCTACTCTCATCTATCATAAATGCACAGCACAGTAAAATTTATCAAAATAAAGGTAGTGAAGAAATCAAAGTTTAAGAACTTAAGCATGGAAACAGGTTTCTCAGAGTTGTGTTCAGTTTGTGATGAGCCTGTCAGAGAGAAATTGCTTTCAGGTATGGGGCATCTTGCCTTTTTCAGGTAAATTTGAAGCATCATGAGCAGCAGCTCCAAATGTCTGTTCATTTCTTTAGATGTTTTGAAATATTCCAGATTCCCTTTTCCCAGGTAATTTCTGACTGTAATGGCAAACTTCTGTTAATGCTGAGGTCTGTGTGTAATTTAATTATTGGATAAGTGGACATTATAGTAGCATAATGGCAAAATTACAGCCCCAAACTTTCTGGCTTTTCTGTGTTGTTGGTTTTTTTTTGGTTGGTTGTTTGTTTTTTTTTTCCCCTCTCTATGAAGATAGACATTACTTAACAGAAGAGATAAAGAGTAGGAACTTCTGGCATCCTGAAAAAATGTGTTCTAGAATCTTAATTTTTAATATCACTCCCTGCTGCCCCCTTCAAAATATTACTGTTCTCCAAATAAGAAAATGCATGCTATGGATCTGTCCCCACAAGGGCTTGGTAATAAAAAAGTTTAAAACTTCTTGATACTTCACAGAACTGTAGCATTTAGTCTAACTTCTTGGATATCACAGGTCATATGTTATGCCTGTCTGCTTTATAACAGGCACAAAGACTTCAGTTAAAGTGGGTTTTGTTTTAAAAAAAAAAAGGGAAAAAGAAAGAAAAATTCATTTCTCGAGTTAGAAACTGTCACAAACAAAAAACAGGAGTGCTACCAGTGCCTGAGGGTCCTTACATTGGCAAGGAATTGATATAGTAAGATATACTAGATCCTTTGAGCAGGTAAATTACTTCTTGTTGTACAAAGAGAAAGCAAAAAACTTCAGTGTATTTTTCACCAAGTGCAGAATTCCTTCCTGACCCCAGATAAGAGTGACTCTGAGCATGAGTCAACTGAGCTAGTCTGGCAGCTATGAGTGAGGATTTTTATAATGTCACAGGGCTGTGATCCATATCATGCACTTCTTCCACTGTTGAACTTAAATGCTACAGAGAAGGGCAGAAAAAATAGATTTTACATAGTGTAGAAAAGAAAAGGCTTCCTGGCTCACTTAAGTGATGTGTTCAATCCCTAAAGTGCTCAGAATGTGTCGAGAATAACACAGGAATTTCTGCCTTCTCCAAGGTCTGAGAAAGGAGAGGCTAAAAGGGTTTATAGCTTTATAAGTTGTCAGTTTGAAAGATCAGTCATCACAAACCACAAACAGACATTTTCTCCCAGAAGTTAGACTTTCTTTTAGGCAGACTTCTGGGGCAGGAGATGCCCTAGGGTATCTTGGATATCTTGATGAGAGACATCAGCATGCGACTTGCAGGTATGAATCAGGACCTATGGGAAACTGGTTTCTTCTTGAGTGGCAGCTGGATGTCAGGTGAGGAATACTCCAGGGCATCAAAATCGGTGCTTGATGCCTGTATTTAGGCAGACAGATCCCACCCCACTCTTTTTTTTTTTTTTAAACAGGCTCCAAACCGTGCTAAGTCTGACATTTTCCTTAGCAAACTGTTCCAGCATTTCCCTATTCTCTTTGCTACCTAATTGCATATTAATTCGTGGTTCAACTTGCCAAATTTTGACTTCCAGCTGTTCGATCCTCTGTTTTTATCAACCAGGTTGAAAGGCTTCTCCTGTGGCATATGTTTTGGCTTGGTGCTTGGCCTCGTCTTTAATAAAAGCAGTGGGGCCAGTCATGCGATACCCACGACCTTTTGGCTTTGGGCTTGCTTTATTCCAGCTGCCTCATGGGTCCGTTCTGCTGTCTGTTTTCAGCAAAACCTGACTCTTACCTGTTGTCTGTCAGGTCACCGTACCCTTCTGGCACCAGCATTTTTGTGAGAATCCTATTTTTGAGATGCCCTTGCAGATCACAAGAAAGAGTTGATAACATTTCATTTCACTGATCAGCAGGTGGGGGTGGGGTGGGGGTCGGTCCCTTTGAAACTCTACATCTCTGCTTTAAAGGGATCAAGATCTGGAGCCGACATCTCTTACAGCTTGTATGTCAGATGTGCAGGTATTTTGGTTCAGAGAGCACTTCACTTTGTGTAGAGCTTCCCAGGCCTGCTGCATCCCCGTGTAATCTCCTTAAAACAGTTGCTGCCCTGCAGGAGGAGGCTTTCCAGGCAGGCATTCTCATATTGTCCACTTTCCTTTAGCACCTGCGTGTTCCACTTTTTTCTGTTTCCTGGCAAAAATCACAAGCTTTCCCTGAGCCCCATTAAAACACAGCTCCAGCCATTCCCTGACCTTGAAGAGGGCTTTGCAAGCCCTTACTGTCCAGCCCCAACAGATTGATGTCGCTGCTACACGGTCAGGAGGCTGCCTTGAAATTCATTTTTATTCCACAGCTTTTGTTTGCCATCGCTTCACCTCTCAGGGTCTCAAACTAAATATCACTTTGAACCAGCTGCTTCGCTGTACCGATGACCTGGCCTGCTGATCTCCTATCTGCGTATGGTTTTTACATTGCTTTTTCAGCAAGCGTTACTGCCCGTGACCCTCTCTGTCTGTGAGACTAATTAATTCTGCTTTAAGTCACTGTTTCTTTGGTGGTAGTTCTGAATTAGCCGCTGACTTCAGCATTCCTGTTCTAAGACCACCTCCACCAAATTTCAATTACAGCAGTACCATTGTCACTAATGTAAAGATTTTTGGGTCTTCTGATGTACTATTTTCTTTTGTTTGTTTTCTTGTTTATTAATACATTGCCCCGTGCTTGCATTTATCATAGGCATGATTCTACAGCCACTTCAGAGGACTTACAAAAAGCAGCGGGTTATCCCTAATTAGGCACCAAAAACATCTCTGCACTGCATTTTATATCTTTTTGATATTTCAGCAGTGAAATAGAATTTCTATTACTATCAAAGCCTGAATGTGAATGAGAGAAAAGTCCCTTACTATTGAAAATTTTAGCATTGGGCACTACTTCATGATATTTGGGACAAATGGGATCAAGTACTATCAAGTCAAGTGTGCTGTTTTCCTGGAATATAGAAAAATATATTTCACAAAAGAACTCAGTGCATGAAATCCTTTGCTTTTTCTAACAATTGCATGGCAGTGCTGCTCTTTCTTTAATCCTCATTTTTAACTTGGTATTACTCAGATTTATTTTCCTTTTTCCTCCAGCCACAGAGCAAAGATAAAAGAATTGGAGGCTTCACTAGTTTATTAGCTTTCTCTGAATACCCTTGCAAAACAGGCAGAGGTTTTGTCTATAGTAATTCAGCTCCAAGAACTGCCAGCTTCCTGTATTTCATGAGTTTTGCAATAAAGACTATCTATTAATAATGTTTTAAACATTTCACATGTTTTTACATTATTAGAATCATCCCTATGGCTAAGCATAAGACATTCCTTGATCTGCATTTTGTGGGAGGTTAAAGTTTTAACAAAGTTGCAGAAGATTCTTTGTTGTGCCAGGTTATAAAATCAGAAGGGAACAGATAAAGCTGCACACACTTTCCCAGCTTTCCAGCCAAGGTGTATGTCCGTTTACCCTCATCAGAGAGCTGAATCTGTCCTTCTCTCTGGGAGTAATCAGAGCATTTGCCTAAGGCTGTTCCACCCGTGGTAAAACACCCAGGGAGGTTCTCCTTGGCCTCCGGATGTCTCAAAGGTAGCAGTATTGCTTGCGTCCCTAATTACTTTTGAATTTCTCTTGGTTTTAATCCAAATTTAACTCTCTTTCCTTCTTTTCTTTGGGGAATATATTAAAATAGAAGTGGCTTTCTTTTCTGTAACAGATAGTCTCATGTGTCATGGATTGAACTTTAAAAATATATTATAATTGAGGTACTGAAAAGAAAATTTTCTGCATGTCAGGCATCCTCAGTAGAGCCTTTCCTCTTTCTCCAGGCTAAAAAAGCAACAACAAAAACAACCCATAATTGTCTGTATTATCAGAGTGGGGTACCTACAACAGCTTGTAAAGGGCAACTGGAGAAGTGGAGCACAACACAGCTGTTCCCTCTGCTGCTGCCAGGTAAACAAGCTGCTGTATGTCTGGAAATGGGCTGCTGAACCCTTGGAAATCCCACAGGACTTTTTCTCTCCTGTGGCTCCCAAGGAACCATGTCTACTCTGGGGAAGAGGTTGCCCTGGAAGATTTTGAATTGGAAGCAGAGATTCTTGAATGCAGTAGTCCACCCACGGTACCTACCCACTGCCCCTTTGAGGAATGTATGAAATTGTCTAAATAGCAAACACCTAAATACCCAAGTTTGTACTTACTGTCTTGAAATGTTAAGGTTGGCCCCTTAGTTAGTCTGTGAAGCTCTGGAAAGAGGAGGCTGAGGTGGTGTGTTTCAGAAAAGAAATCAGCTTCTGAGGAGAAAATGCTGATTTGCCCTGGAAATAATACTCCACAAGCCAAGAGGGTTTTAGGCAGGGTGGGCTACACACAAGCCAAGCTGAATGCTAACAGTTCGCATGAGGTGCTGAAGGAGCACTGCTTGTCCAGTGGAGGAGGTGGTTGTTAACTGAAATTTCTTCTTTTTTCTTTTTTTTTAACTTATGTCAGTCGCAGCATTGCCAGCTGCCCTTGCTTTGGTATGTGTGCGGTGTTCTTCTCCTGGTGCTTAATAGTTTTCCAGGGCTTTACAATCACATATGTGAGATATGTAGAGAAGCTGTAGCTTCCCCTGTGTTATATAGTGTATTAAGATTGCCAGGGAACTGGGGGAAAATAAATGTTTCTTCTTTCTTCCTGAGATATTCCTGGCTGAGTGATGGGTGGGTGGCTCAGTTAGACAGCCTGAAAGGTGGCTCAGTGAAACACTTGTTCAGAAGTGAGTCTCTTCCATTCCTGTCTCTGGCTTGTGTAGATTGCAAAAATCTATTCACATTTAGCAGGGAAATTTGCACTTCTCATAAACTCCTCTGCAGGAGCATTTCACAGTCTTAGGCCAACGCATGAGAAAGCTCCTTCTTTCTTGCATGAGTTTCACCTTCCAAGATGACAGTTTCGTACTGCCTGAGGGATGTACCTGTCCAGATCATCACCAGGAGACAGGTAGTCTCTCGGGTAACTCCTGGCAGTTTCGTTGTGAATTGTGCTCTTTGTGCCCACATTGGGGCTTTGGTACTCTTGAGTTTTTAAACCACAGCCTTTAAATGTCACAGTGAGCAGTAAACAGCATGTAAACCTAATCTTGTGGCGGGACTAAGTGCATGTTACATTATATTGGTGATATACAAGTTCTTTAGAATTGTGTAGACTTGACTACTTTTGGTGACAATCCCTGATTTATTCACTTCATTCTTAAAGACGTAATCTAAAACTGGGTTCTTCTCCACATTCTGTTTTGGTTAATTCAGCTCACTTGAGATTCTATATGTTTGTGTGCGTATGTACGCCCATGCAGATATATGCGAATGACTGCAATACCAGCATTACCTTGGTTTTTGGGTGAAAGTAATTCTGTTATCCAAAGGAAATTAAGTCACATCTTACACGTGTAGTTTGTCATTCCACTAGATGAAATGTATGTATCTGTAGGTGATCTGACTTTAACTGATTGTTCTCTCCTTGAGAAAAGCACTGGTGTCACACTGCGGCTATCTTCTCTTTTTGAAACCTTAATTTCCGCACAGTTTACTTTCTCTAAATCCAGTCATAGGAAAAAGTCTTACATTACCAGCAGGAAATGTGAGTCAGCTTGATTACCACCTGAGGTTATACATGTATGTATGAAATACACATAAATGTAATACATAACATACACAGTCTTTTTCTTTGCCACCTGCCAAAAATGTAAATGTGCCTGTGCTGTCAATACGTCAGCATTGAAATGGACAATTCTTGCCCTAGGTACCATATTCTGAAATAACTGATTGGGGTCATTAGTTTGTTTAATTTCGTTGTCGCTAGTTTAGCTTACAAAAATGTGGATGGACTTTCTTTTCTTTTTAACAACGTGCTTCAAGCAATACTGTTTTTCTTCTAGCTAAAAGTATTTCTATATAAAATGTTGCATCTATAATATCACATCCATTATTAACCTCTAAGGAAGCCTGAACCTTTGTACAAGAAATTAACAGGGTCACTGGAACAATTTTTTTCTTTGTCTACCCCATTACACGTCAACTATAAGAATTTTCCAAGATCCTTAGGACTGTTGCAGGCCAGCAATACATTCCCCCAAAGAAGGAAGTCGGTGCAGTAAAGGCACTTTGCCTCTTGCTGGCTGCGGTCAGCTATTTCACGAATTCCAGTTGGTGTCATCCTTTTTCACCCCAGTGGTTATCCCATCAAGGGATTCGTCCTTTCTGCCACGACTTTTTTTCAGTAGACCCCGTTTTATTTTTTTTAATGGCCTACTATTTGGTAGGTGTTTGCCAATTAATTTTCACATATTTCCGACAAGGTGAGGCTGACTGGTCTGTGCTTTTTTATCTCCTCTGGAGAAGAACAAACAGAACCTCTGGGTGCTTAAGCTCCTGTTGCCTGGGGCTGTGAAATAAAACCCAACAGTTTAGAAATTGCTTTGGCTGGGGTCTCATGAAGAGGAAGTACTTTTACATTTAAACTGTAACCTGAGTTTTGTGGATATGTTTATAAACATAGATTTTTATTTCTTTTTTTCTTTTAATCAGCCTGCTGGGATACAAAGCTGGAGAATGAATGTAATTTTGTTTTCTCTTTGATGGTACTATTGTGAGTGGGATTTTTTTTTTTTCTTGATTTTGATAGAAGGAAGAAGCAGTGAAAGAATTAGAAATGGATTTGGCTTAAAGTGAGGCTGGGATTTCTTTCAAATTGAGCTTGATAGTGAGAGAACACATTCTCCTCATTAACATGACCTGGAACCCAATATTTGATATTTCAGTATAAGCAGCAGAACACTGTGTATTTTATAACTTCCTGATCATTAAAAATAGGAATTTACTGCAGAAGAACGTTAGTAGTCTTTTTTTTTTTTTAATATAATTATCATTGGTGTCTATTATGTCGTATTGTATATTAGAACACTCTTCAATTACTTTCCAGTTGCCAAACTGAAAGCCTACTCTTCTTTCATGATTTTGTACTTCTGATTCAGAAACTTGGGTGTCTTGTTTCATCAGTGGAAAGTAATTTGTAGCGTCATGTAATTCGCACGTCATTAGTTTAGGGTGCAGTTTTAGTACATACTTTCTAGTTTAAACATGGGATCGCTAATTTTCATGGACTACTAGGCTCTATAGATCTAGCAAACTAATTTATGCATTTGTACTTTGAAATTAGTTTGTAATACTTCATGAAGTTGGGTTTTTTTTGCTGTGGTGTGATAATTAAATGGAACAAATTTTCACAGTTTTTTAATGTACAATGTGCAAAATAACTGTGTTCTCAAATGCACTGTTTTAATACATATGAGGCAGAAGTTTTCCCATGTCCATTCTCAAAAGGCAGATTGCTGTACTTTTCTATGCCTACAATAGCTTCCTCTGTGTAAAGCTTCATACAGGACATGGAAAGTATTAGAGAACAAGGTCTAAAATACTCCCTGAGGTTTCCAGATGTCATAGGGCTGTCCCTTGTAGAATAAAAAAGCCATTGCCTTCAGTGGAGACTTGTGGTTGTACTTGATACCCGTTTAGGAAGGCTTTTGAATAATCATAGTCTTCATCACTGAGTACATCCTCTCCGTAATCAGAAACCATTTCTGAATCAGAGTAATTTGCTTACCAGTGTAGTATGCAATCTGCTCATTCCAGTTTTAGTGGAGACAGCGACGTGCTTCCGATGACACCTATGGAATTAGTGCTATGGCAAGATAAGTGCCTTCTAAAGGCCATCCACTCTATTTTTGATGAAAATTAATAAAGAATTGTTCTGCATATAGTTGTACTTATAGACCTCATCAAAAGGAAGAAAAAGGGCCTTATCCCAGACTGTGTTTAGCCACAAGAGGAAAATACGATTGTCTGGGTGAGGCTCATTGACAGGTTATAAGGAGAAGTCACAGGGCTTGATGTGATAAAAAAAATAGTTTAAGTGAGAGAATGAGATAGAAATAGAAAGTGGGAAACTTGTTTTCTCGTACTTCTTTCTTTCTGCCTTTCTTCTGGTTGTCTGTGTTAGGAGCCTTTCGTTGTCCAGTTTCTTTTCTTATAAGGAAACCAGCATGGCTCTACTGACAATTAAACGAGAGAGATGGAGTCTGATAGCTTCATGATTGCACATAGCCCAAGTGGACAGAAGAGCAGGCAGGAGTGGGCAAATCACAGCAGCTCTTGAAGAGTTTTCTGGAGGAAAATGCTAATTCAGGACTTCCAATACTTATGCTACTGATTTTGCATTTCTTTTTTTTTTTTTTTCCTTTTTTTTCCTTTTTTTTTTTTCCTATTTTTTTGTTTGGAAAAAATCATAATTTAACTTCTCATTAAAAAAACCAAAAAGCCTGAATTTGAATTAGGCACACCTCCTTCTGTAAAAGTGCAATAATGATGCTGTTAAAGCCAATAAAGAGAAATACTTTTTTAAAAATCAGAAGTATTCAAGTATTGTTGCCAGTGTTGCCAAGTACTTACTCTTTCTATTTTGCAGATACTCATATACTGTTTGCACTTGGCTGACAAGTAAGAGTAGATATTGCTGCTTGCCTCTGTACCTTCCTGGTATTAAGGAAGAGAAGCTTCGTAGTTATGTATGATACATGTCTCTCTGTCCAGTATTTATCCTACTTTACATTAGGTGTGAGAAGCATGTAATTAATGACTGTTTTGCTCTGTAGTGGGTCAGGTAGCACCAAATGGCAAGTTTGATATGAAGTGGTCTTGATTCTTGTCTTAATGGGCTTATCTTGCCCTTGACAGTAGGGGAAGAGGTGACCAGGCTCAGGCTAAGGCCCTAGAGGAACCTGAGGCAGACGTGGGCTTTTCTGCTGTTAGCCACTGTCAAACTGCAAAGCAAGATTATTCTCTTCACATTCTGGCTTTGAAAAGGAAATTGAAGATTTTCTCTCCCTCTTTGTGAGCAATAAAATATGGAACAAGAAACAAGAGGGAGTTTACCAGCTTATTGTGCCTGTTCTTTTCAAGCTAGAGGGTATGCACGATCAACTCAAATTGGTACATGAGACTTGACTATATATATGTACGTATATACACACCCACTTGTAACTTATAATCTTAATGCCTAATCATTAATGGGTTTCTCTGAACTGATCATGGCCTTTTTGTCACCTTAATGCCGCCAGTATAGTTGAAATATCAACAGCTGGACTTGACACAAACTCACAAGAAATAAGAACAAGATCCTAAGAATCCTGCTTTATACAATACTCTGCCATACATGGTAGTGTGTTTATTGATCTCAAGCTAATGCTCGCTTACTTGATTAGTAGCCTGATTTTCCAGTTAGATGTTTAAACATAGAAACCAAAGACTCAGTTATCCTTGTAGTTTGCCTTCTTTGGTGTTTAAGAGCTAGCAAAGAAAGCTTTATATTATTATAGGCAGAGAACTAGTTCTGCTTTGTTAAGGTTGCGAACTCTTTTCTGTTTAAAGGTTGACTGTCTTCTGCATGCTTTAAAATGCATGTGCTTATACAGATTGCCTTCCAACTGAATGCATCTTGCAGCTGTGTTGAATCAAGTTACTCAGTTCCGAGGGTCATTAGAAACAGGGGTTTTTTTCTTCCTTTTTTTAGTCCAGTTGAAAAGGATACTAAATAAGTTGTTTCTATTACAGAAAGAACATCATATCATTTTTCTCACTTAAAGAACTTCACCTCTATTTGGTTTTATTTCTGTCTGCACAAATGTGCTGTTGGTAAAGCTGGCACTAGATGAATGTTTGTTTTTACTGGCAGTGTGTACATATCAAAAGGTTTTTGCTGCAGAGAAGATCCCAGAGGTCTCATGCTGATCCAGACTAGGCTGGAAATTGTACATATTTTCCTTGGAGAGTGAAATACTCTTCTCTGCCTAAGCAGAGTTGACATAAGGAGCTTTTCTGGTGGGAATCTGGCATTGCCACTTCTGCTTTGGAGCGGGAGATTGTCATGGGCTTCATTCACATAAAAGCATTGTTTGTAAAGGAAAGCTAACATGCTTATCACAAATGTTGAAAAAAGAGTCGCAGAACTCAAGTTCTGCTGGAAAGATGGGGACAGTTTCTCTCCTGCTAGAACCTGGTGTTTGACAGTCTTCTGCATTTCAGAATTTCAGAAATTCAGAGAAACAATTACTAAACATAATCAACTCTCATTGAAATAGCTGTCAAAAAATACAGGAAAAATCATCTCAATCCTGTGAGAGTTGCCCTCAGAAAACAGGTGTGTACTTCTGTTCTAAGGAGAACAACTTCCCTTTTTGTGTTTGAGAGGGTTCTGTTGCTTTTTTCTGTAATAACCTTACTATCCTTCTATGGCGACAGATTCCTCTTATTTTATTCTCATCGCATTTCTCTCGGATTAGTGGATGGCCACTAGATAAACGTTTCAAATGCCCTGCTCTTCTTAGGAAATAGAAGTTGCATCCTCAAATCTGATTATTTATTGAACTAGCTGTACTGGAGCTGATGCTTTGGAAAAAGTATTTTCAGGCCTCTCTGGTTTTTCTAGCTCTTATCATATTGAGCAACAAACATAACATTTTCCAAGGTAACCTAAGTTTCCCAAGTAACCGGTTTGTTTTTCCAGGTCTGTGAATTCTGCAGGTACCTCTGGGTAATGCTTTTCTCGTTGTGGTAGATGAATGTTGGTTACCCTTGTGTGCTCTGCACCCGGTTCAGCCATCCTAGACAGTACATCCCATAGCCCAGGATGACTTCTACATATAGGCTTCATGCGACCTAAAAAGGACCAGACACATCTCCTGTATTCCTAATGATGCCAGTGAGTTTACAGAGAGAATAATTGTGGTTGAAGAGGTAAATATTTGATAAAGAAACAGTAGATATTACAGACAATCTAAAAGTGTAACATTACTTCATGGATAAAGGTAGAAGAAGCGAAATCCTCTGAAGCAGTCATCTCCTGCTTCAAATTAACTTCAAGGAGAAAAGTTAAAATGAATTTATTTTTTCTGACAAACGGGGAGCTGGGGCTATGGGTATTTGTGAAAATGTCCATACATTTTAAAAACAACGAATCAAGCAAAAAGAACTCAGTGGCTAATAGTAGTTGAAGCATTACAGCACAAAATTATGTGCATCTGTATACACAGCTGTTGGAAATGTGTAAGAACACTTGGAACAAAGTACGTTACACAGGTGGTTCACTACACTGTGGTCTGAACAGGCTGGCACTGAGCTTTCAAGAGTGCTTGTTTTATACTCAATGCCCTACCAACATTTGTAGAGTCTGTTTTTGGCAAAGATCCAGCATGTATGTCGACAACAACACTGGTAAGCAGATATCCTGAACTCATCTGCCATTGTATCAGACTGTCATTATTTGGGGATTTATTAAGAAATATTAGTAATGGAAACATACTGGAAGACTTGAAAATAGAAGTTCTGACTGCCGTAGCATAGTGCACAACGCAGCTCAGAGGCTGCCCAGTTTCTTGTCGTTGAAGAAAGCGAAAGCAAATAACATGCAGATGCAATTTTTCATCATTTGTACAAGCACTGGACAGTCAGATCTGATTTCTTCTAGAAAAGACAAGAAAGAATGTCTCTTGCACCTATTCCACCTTCATCAATAATTGAACTATAATCATTCCCATTGCTCTTGTAGAGGAAAGCAAACAGTAAAATGTTACTTCAGAGTACTTTGGCAAACACCGAATTTTGCTTAAAGGTTATTAATACTTCTACTTAAGTGTTCTACAGATGACGTTAACAATATCCTCAGGATATCTACTGCTAATGTAGAAATAATAGGGAAGAGACGATATTCTCGCGTTTGGATTGCAAATTGGTAAAAGAGGTTAAGTCCATTTACGCTATCACTAGCTTACTAAAAAGTTCTTTGGTTCACCTTTTCAGGGCAATATAGGTCAAAATGGAGTGTTCGTAGCTGAGTTAAGTCTTGTCACAATAAGAAAATGGACTTATTTTGGGGGAGATTTGGTAAATAGTTAATAGTGAATTTGCCGCTTCTTGTAAACATAAAGAAACATAGTGGTAATTTTTAGCTTTTTTTAAAAAAAGTTTTTCTAGGTACACCGATAGAAAAACGTATGCTGAGTAGAAATTCTGCACAAGTGTTTTTACTTGCTAGAGGAATACATTCAAAATAATAACAGAGTTTGCCAAAGAACAACTTGAGAGGTAGTTTTACGTTTTTGTGCGGCTAATTACGCACAGAAAAGAAGTGATAGTGCTGGCATTTTCCACATGGCTGACAAACATGAAAAAATTCAGTTGCTGAATTTGGAAGTAAAGACGAATTCAATAATGAAGGAAGTGTCAATATGCTACAGCGAGGATGATTAAAGACTGGATTTCCAGAGGTGGTGATCTTCTTACCATTTGAGCCTTAAAAACAAGGTTAGCTATTGTTATGAAACACATCTTGTGCCCTAGATTTTAGAGGCTTTCTGCAGTCCTACTTTGCAGGTGTCCACGCTGGTCGCTGCTGAGCTTGGAGCTTCTTAGGTGATGTAAGTTGCCCTTGTAATGCTCTTCCTTTAGGAGTCTCGGGGAGAGCAGGATTGCTTCTCTAGCCCTCAGGAAACTCTTACCTGCCTTGAGGCAATTATGATATTCCAGCCCGGTGCCTAATGGGTTTCAGTGTACTCTTGCAGGATCTGGGATGGGGTTTTTCTTCTTTGTGCCTAATTAGCAAAGTGTGTTGGGCATCGGGAGATGATTGTTTGGTTGTTTTGGTTTTTTTTTAACTGACAGGTTTTGTATATTTTCATTTCACTGAAGCATTAATAATGTCCTTGAGCAGGTGAAAAAACAGAATTTGGTGGACTGCAAAACTGAAGTGATACAGAAAATCTTCTTCAGTAGCTGGCAGAGGGCTACTGAAAAGAGCTACAATACTATTTTGAAAGTGTAGGAACAGTCTGAAGAAGCATAAAATCCTCTGATGGGTCCACTTGTTAACAAAGCTGCTAGTAACAACTAATAAATTGAACGGTTGAAAAGAAAAGAAAGCTCCTGTTCTCACCTCTTATTAATAGAGTTTAGATTTAATATTATGCATTGGCTGAGATTTCCACAAACTGAACATTAAAATACAGTAAACCATTAAATTTTTCTCTATTTTCTATCAAAACAGCAGAAATCTTATTTCTTGTGCATTTATCACGTATAAATTGGAGCATTTGAACAGAGATTGAATCTGGCATAACATACTCCTTAGGAACATTGTTTGCCATGATTTAGTAGTGTATTCCCAAATTGGATGAGTAGCACTAACCAGGTTTCTGAATGTAATTTCACATAATTCCATGGCTTTTCAAAAAATATTTGAAGAATGTGCTCTGTTGTTTGCTAGAAGTTACAGGTGGCTGTGATTCTCCCCCCTCCCTCACCCCCAGTAAATTAAGGAACTAATTCCAGAGAAAATACATACAAGCATCTTCTCCCTTTCCTTTCTCTTTACTAATCTATTAATGAAAGCCACAGTGTGCTCCCTGTGAGGCAGCTTACACTCTGAGGATGCAGACTTTGGACACCTTAGAATTCCTTTTGGTTGTTTACAGCCAAAGAAGTTGTTTGCATGGCCCAGATTAAGGAAATTCTAAGATAGATTTTCTGCATCTGATATTTATTGTGAGATTATAGTGATATTAGGTTATGTAGAACATTCATTTACACTTTAATACCAAAAGAAATAATAATGTATAGAAAGGATTCCAAGTATGTAAAATAGTACGTTGTTTTATACTTGTGTGCCTGAAAGCAGGTACAATTTTATAGTTTCTGGATTCTAAGAAAAAAAAAAATCTTCTCCTTGGCTAATTTGCATTAATCCAGAACCTGTTATCTCTTTGGTTAGAGGGTCTTGTTGTAAAGGCTTTGGGAACACGTTTAGAATTGTTCTTGTTATACAGAAATGCTATAGCTTTCCTTTCTAGATAATACTTTGGGGACTAATGACTATAACTTAGCAAGATCTGGTTAATAAATTCAAAGTAATCACATTAATTAGTTCATTGATTAGTTCATTTGATCGTGGTCAGTATCAAAATTATTCTACATACTAGACGGGAAACCTTATTTTAGGAGCTAATCACTTCATTCATACATTTTATTTCTGCAAAAGTGAGATTTGGAAGAACATTCATTAACTGTGAGTCATGGCTTAATGGAATCATACCAGAGTCTGTGGAATCCCTAAAAAGTTATTGAGCAAACTTGCTAAAGTAACTAATGTGCAACTGCAAATTTGAGGAGAGATGAATACAA
>JAVJGG010000094.1:5418912-5440347 GCA_035590195.1 Aviceda cuculoides
GCTCCCGCGCCGCCATTTCGCCGCCCGGCGCTGGCGACCGGGCGGGCGCTGGGCGGAAACAAGGCAGCGCCGCCTCGGTGCCCTTCCTGAGGCGGGGGTTCCTGCCTGGCCCGCAAGCCCGGGGCCAGAGTTTGAGGCTGGCTCTCTCGCTTTTCAAAATCTGCCCGCGAAGATGAGGTTACGGGCGCCTTCAAACGTACAACGCCGACCTGGGTGGGAGGAGAGGAAACCTGTAAAGCCTGGCAAAGCGTGGGCTTTATTCCGCGGCGTTCTGATCCACGCGTTGCTCGTGGAAGTCCGCCGCTTGGGCGTCTCTCTCGTGCACAGGTATAAGCTAAATGCACTGCTTATCCAAAGCTTAATGTACAAATACAATCCCTATAGGAAAGAAGTGGGGAAAAGGCTTTTGCACATTACTATCACGTTTCTCTTTTAGTTTTTTTCTTTTTTTTCTTTTTTTTTTGTGGCTGCAGAAAGTCACTTCCTAGTTCCTCCTGTGTGCACAAAATTCATTTCCCTCATGTAGAAAGCGTTAGGAGACCTTTCCTTACTTTTGAGATAATGCACTAGCCCATTTAATGTAATAATTCGTCTAAATCTGGAAACATTTCCAATTCTATGCAAAACTTGGACATAGTTTATTCAAAGGTAATATTCAGCAATAAGACTTTATTTCAATTTTGTTTTATTTACAAAGTTAAAAATAGAATGAGTAAACATAATAAAGTCCATTTGAAAATTGAAGGTTTTCTAAGGCGTTGCAAATTATGTGTTAATCTTTTATGTACAAATACACCGAAAGTGACTTGCTGTTTTCGGAAGTCTCTTGGAAAATGGTTTCCAGGCAGTTAGTCCTAAAAGAAAGTTTGCATCTGACATGTATGTCATTATTTAAATTTTCATGTTTCCTCAGCTGCAGGAGAATACAAAGTTCTTTTGCTGAAAGCTATATGCATCTTTCCTGCTTGCTTTAGTAGGCATTTGGTAAACAGTAAGATGGCAAAGATTACGATCATCTTGTGGGAGTATGCGTCTTTTCATTATTCTCCTAAACGTGCCCCTCCCCATCATTACAGCAGTGTTAACAGAAAAACAAACAAACAAAAACCTTCTCAAAGAAAACTAATAAAAAGTAGCCTTAAGCAAAAATCAGAAGGAGAATGTCTTCATTGGAGGCTTCAAGTGAATTTGGCAAGAGTGGCTCAGTGTCGCAGATGGGGAACTATCCAGCAGAACTCTCCTTGCAGTCCTCAGGAAATCAAATTAGCCTGACAAATGTCTGGCTGCACACTTCAGAACTAAACTCATGAATGTTCTAGCAACATCTGCTGTTACTTATGTGAATGTGACAGAAGCAAATTGAACATAACATGTGCTAGTGAGCCAGCAAATCTGACTTTGATCTTTCTCACTTATTCGGGACAAAAGGAGAGAATGAAGTACAAGATGTAAAACAATTTCTAAAATACAATTTTAAAATTCAAGTGATGACTAAAAACATCTAAAGTGACCTTTTTCAAATCATGCTATCAGTGTGCAGCAGGTCTTTTTTTTTCCAGGAACTCCCCGTGTCCAGAACAGTAGGCCATTCAGTGAGGAACAAGAGCTGATTTTCTAAGTTGACGTACTGCAATTTGTGAAAACAGTGAACTCTAGATATCAGAGACTTTACAGTCATGTCAATGAACCAGAGAGAGGCAAATCCTAACATCAAATGTAGTCACAAAAACTACTTCTTAGCAAGATTAATTAATAATTAAAAGCATATTTTCACAATTTGAAGGGGAAAATATGCATAATATAAATTCTTCCTAATGAGTCATTTTGATCAAGGAAGTACAATACTGTATCTTTTAAAGAAAAAAAAATGTGCTTTGAACCCCTAATGTTTGTAAAAGAATATCTTTGAGAATCCTTTACTTAGATTAAGGCTATTCAGGATGCCATCACATTTACACACCACTTGGCAGATTGTCACATCCTTCTATTCATTTTCAACTTCACTCTTTCCCATGTGTGGAATAACTGTTGACTCCAGTTTTAAGAACGAGTGTGCGGCTGCATACTCATCTCAGCCACGGATATGCCATCCTTTGCATACCAAGCTCAGTATTGTTTATATTCTTGCTTTGTCTGCTAATGATAACAATTATGGGCAAAAGCATTTTACTAATGATAAAGTGGTAAGAGCAAGCATTTCGAATATTTGATTCTAGCTTTGCTATGAAGTTGCTATTAATTTAGGTTTTAAACATGTTGTAGAGGAACTGAAGGAGCAGTCTGACTATTGAGCTGTGTTTTTACGTAAGATACAAAGCAGCTCAATGAATTCCCACTTGTGCATGCAAAACAAGCTTGTGTATAGCTACCAGTTATTACATTTGAAGTGAGTCCTATGCTCATAATGTTATAGGCAATACAGAAGTACAGAAAGGTCTTTTCAAACAAGATGAACTCGATAGTCTATGGTCTAGCTCTTAACCTGCTATGCTGCAGAGGACCAACATAAATGTCTTGCACCACTGAGTTGTGCCCTCCTACCTAAAATCACTGTACAGCACTTCTCAGGTCTTTATGGCTTTTGAGGGGAGAATATGAATCAGTGTCTGTGCAGCTCCAAAATTTTCCCATGATGCTGGTGGAAAGCACAGGAGGGAATTTTGATGTTGTGTTCAAGAATCAAATCTATTTCTCTTGTATGCCAATAATGACAATCAGTTTAAGAACACAGAGCGAGTCAGGAAGGTATTGTATCGTAGCTTCCCATGTTTATGTATGCTTCTGTGGTAACATTCTAGTTTGAGTTTGCCAAAGTCTGGACTATGGTTTGGGTATGAAGAGCTCTGAAGAACAAACCTCTTTACTCCCCTTCATACATCATTATAGTTATTGACAGATAAGTTTTGAATCCAGTATTTTTAGTAAGATAATGAGGTGGTGAATGGTATCGTTACTTATATTTCAGGGACTGGGTTGAGCTTGCAGTTTTCTTAGTTGAACTATCTTGGTTTGATTTGTTCATTGAACAAGTCAGATACAGAAGTTTTCAATGAAAGACAGCTGTGAAAGGAATAGTGATGTGTTTCTGTGGAATAACGTACTGGACCATAGCCATACTTAAAATGTTCGCCATACTTAAAATGTCAGCATTTACAGTGTGGCTTTTGAGAAAGCAGGTGTAACTCTGTAGCTGGATATACTGTTGCCTCCACCATGTGTGGACCTTTGCTGCCGGACTCTGCACCCCAAAATTTGGAAGGCAGATCAATAGAGTGTTTGTACTTGTAGCAGGGTTTCTGTTCTGCTGGGTGCAGGCCTTGCAACAGTTCCGAAGGGAGGTTCCCAAAGTCTGCATGATCTTTAGCTTTATGATAGCCAGGAGTCGTCAGGGATTTTGGAAGCATCCTGGTTGCCACTTGTGCTTACAGGAGGAGCAGCAATATGGAATCAGAGAAATTCTTGATTAAAGTTTCTGGTGTTTTCTTCAGTCTTTTTTCCTCTGGTGGCTCCAAAATTATTTTCACATTGGGTGATCTTGTTTGTGATACGCAAGCATTGCTCCTTGCAGGGATGAGTGCTGTGTTCTGAGACTGAATCAAGGAAAATGTTGGATTGCAGAATAGTCCTAGGATAACAGAGATTTCTGTGAAAGACAATTAATGTACTATTGCTAGTATTATCAGAAAAAGTTAAGAAACAATAAAGTTATCTTTAAGTGCTTCTATTTTTTGAAGACTTTTAGAAGGCAGCTTACAAGTTAATACTTAGGAGAATTTGCCTCTTAAGGAGAACATTTTTGCATAGTTTCCAATACCCTCTTACATGTGGGCTGCAATAAGCAAGGGCCAGCGTCTCAAAGGTAATTAGGTGTTTCAGTGCTCAGGGATGTCTGACTCTGCCGCTGAATTAGGCAACATGTCCATTGAATGCACAGGGAAGAGCGTATCTTTACCCAAAAGAATATGATAAAATGCCTTCAGAACCCCAGATGCAGACTGCAGGCTCTTTGTGCTGTGTGCCATAAACACAGAGCAGCAAAAACTCTAGAGGAGACCAAATACAAAGTACATATGAAGAAAGCCAGAGGGAATGTAATGATGTTAATAGACATACATAGATCTTTTGGAAGGCTTTAAGATGCCTTGGAAATACTCTGCTTTGTCAGCAAGGTTTTTCACTTAAATAGGCCAAAAAGAAATATTAAGAGAAAAAAATTAAAGGAAATGATCACAGCCAGTAGGTTGGAGCTGACCACCAGATAAAAGATCAGGGTGGTTCATGTAACTTAAATGAGACTAGAGGTGGCACGTGGGCTAAGCTTCTGCACAGCTCCAAGGCACCTTTTGGCAGTTTTGTGATGCTGATTGATAGGAGCTTGTGCAACTGAGGTGATTTTTTGAGAATACTGACTGTGGTTTTATGCTGTGCTCTGCATTTAAGCTCTGTTTAAGAGTCGTTCAAGCACAGAACCAGCTGAAGATCTGAAAGGTTCTTACTGCAGAGAAATGTCATGATTGGCAGTGGAATGAATTTCCTAATTTTGCTTTGGTCCTGATCAGAAAGGCTTTTAATTTCCTGAGCATGAGGTCTTCTGTTGATAGGCAGATGGGTAAGAACTCATTATCTTCTTTAATACATATCTATAATGCTGTACTAACTAATTAACATAGTACTGGTCTGTGTGTACATATAGTGTGTATGTATATACAGTACTCATAAGCCATACGCTGGTTTTGAATACTGATCTCAACACCCGCTTCCCTCCAGAATATTGTTTTAAAGAAAGAAATCTGTGGAAATGTGGGTAAATAAAAGCTTTTCTGGAAAGTATAAAAAAGGAGCAAAAATCTAAATGACAGGCCTCGTATGTGTCTTTCTCAGACATTTATATCTGGGTGAATCAAGGTTTATTTGTTTTTTTATGGCTGCCATTGTGGCTGTCTTCTTTGCTATTTTTCCAGCCAGCAGTGGTGTTCCTCAGAATTTGTTGCTGTTGTCTTTGTAGACTCTTTAAGCCTTCTCCACTTAGAAATGTATTACTTTGGCTGGCAGTCTACAGAGTGCCAGTATTCTCAGGAGGAGAGCAGTAAGGGAAAAAAGGTATTCATCTTGATATTGCCAGTTGAATAAAAATGATTAAGAGAACAAACTGTTGAATCTGAAGATACATCCCCTGACTGCAATTCATTCTTTCTTGCAGCTTCTCAGCATCTTGGTTGTGGCCTTTTTTTTTATCTGAGATTTACTGTTTTTCTGAATAATATACAAACAAGTTATACAGTTAGCTTGAAATGGCTCAGAACTTACCAATGTAAATATTTTCTTCTTTCAAGATTAGCAAAATTCAACACCTTCTGCCTTTCCAATTGTCTACAAGTTGGGCTTAGCTAGTCAACAGCTCTCGCTGGACTCTTGATGGAGAGAGTGTGCTGCCTCCATGGGGTGATCCATCCCATCTGTTATTCCAAATCAAGATGGTATCTTCTGCTGGACTTCTTTGCCCTGCCTTGTGATCTCATGTAATCTCTTTTCCTTCTCTGGCCAGCAATGGGGTGAGGCCCCTGTAATGTTGGGCATATTGTGGAATCAAATAAGGATGTTAGAAATTTATAATTTGTTCTTGCTTAGTTTCAAAGCATTTTAGTGATCTTAGAGCTGGTGGGAGAAATAACACTAGCCATTAATTTTCTCATTTAATGTGAACACTTTGTTCCACAGTGGTTGGTAGGGGAAGAAGGCAACAGTGAAATAAGAAATACACTCAGAAAAAATAAAGACAGATCAGAATGACTTCATTGAATGGATGGCCTGTGATGTTGCAAAATCAAATTCCTTTGTACTGAATAAAAGTAATGCTCTGTGGAAGTCCTTTATAGGCAGCTCTGTCTCAGGAATTTTCTCCTCTCATGTTTCTCACTGTTCTATTTTTTTTTCTTTTGCATTCACTTTTCACTTGTGCATGATTTCACTCAACAAGCAGGAAAAAATTAATCAAACAGGAGAGGAAAAGTTTCTATTTTATGTAATATCACTAGTACTTTTTTGTTTCAAAGAGAAAAATAGGACGTATTTTGCTGTATGGCAAGATTTTCCATCTAAATTTCTGGAGCTCCTTGAAGTCACCAAATCCCTTTTTTTTTTTTTTTTTTACTTTTCCTTATGTTTTTGATGGGGCAGAAGTTGAATTTCTCCATAGCAAAGGAAAATCAAGGATAGCAAAGGAAACCTGTGGGCAGTAGGTACATTTTAAAAAATCCATCAATCCTTGGATTTCTTTGAGGCTTAGAGGCCAGTGAGGAAGCCACATTCCTTTATCTCTGAGGGCATTCTGAATGTGACCATTGCGCAGTGGGTCACTTTTTCAGGCATCCTTATAGCTCAGTAAGAGACTCTAGATAGCATACACACAATAATAGAAAGGCATCCTTCATTGGCTACTACCTGCAATAGATAGCTGGGACTAATGTGCTTAGCATTAGTATGCTCACAACACTTAATGAGTTTCCACTGACGAGGCAGCTGTCAGACTGCTGGAGCAGTGTTGGTCTCCATCACTTCTTGGAATGTGCCGATCCTTGATGTTGCTGAGATGCTGTCTACTCTCCTTTTTCTTTTCTTTTCTTTGAGTTGTGTACAACTTCGTGTCAGTATGTTTTCTCCTTGAATTCTCAGTCTGCCAACTATTACTGTTGCAAATATTGCTCTGCTGTCAGCATGATTACCTTTCGTATCTTACATTACTTTAGCTCATATACTTTCTCATGCCTTGGCAACAATTTTCTTAGCAGAACTGAGCCAAGGTTGTAATGTGCTTAACCAGACCTTCAGTCACAAACAGTCCCTCATCCAATGTTTACATGAATGTGTTCAAAATAAACTGAAGTGAGGAGGAAAAAAGCAGGCCCAGAGGCAGCAATTCTGATGCAACACATAGTGGAAAAAGATTTTAATATAATCAAATTGTGCTAGACACTATGGATGTGTGAGGAAGTACAGCATTCAATTCAGTGAGGACATGGGGAGCAGGAGACGCAGAGAGGTGAAGATTACATATACCCAGCTGATTACCAATATGTTTCTCTTTGGAAAATACACACAGGTAGCATTCTTCAGTGAAAAATTGTTTTTGAGGGGAAAAAAATGCAGATTTATGGCTTGTCAGCATTTAATGATATTTGTTATTCTGTTGATTTGCTGAATTGTTCCTACCAGAAGAATAAGAAGCCTGGAAACTATGAAGCTACGTTTTAATATTGTGAATTGAAATACCTTTTGAGCTAATTTTTCATTTAAAATGTTTTAGCTTTCATTTTATGAAAGCATAAACAAAAAAAATCAGAAGCTCAATATTCAAGTATTTTTTCAAGTTATCACTACTGCCGGCAACTTCAAAACTGAGCTCCTGCACAGGATCACTACCGCCTTCTGCCTCAGCACCTTGTCAGCAGTGCCACTTGGGTTCTGAACCCAAGAACACTACTCAAAAAGCATCCACCATTTCCTCACTGTGAGGAAGCCTTTTGTTTCAGACTGTGTACTTTTGTTCGTATAGAAATATATCTTTATCTTGTCCTTTATGTCGCAATACATAGACACACATACACAACTGGAAACCAGAATGATTTAAATACATCTGTTCCAGCAGCAACACGTGAAAGATTAGGTCTGAAGAGTGGGAAGCACTTGAAGAACATGCTGTTAAACTGCTAAATATCCATACTCCCCAACATGTCATTCAGAGTCCTGAACATGGAGGAAGAAAGCCCAGAATGGCTCCTGGGGCTGCTGTCAGCAGGTCTGTGGGAAATGCTGCAGGATGGCCAGCCTCATGCACCCTTGTCAGGATTTTGAGGGATCCACTGGCCTCTCACCTATGAACTACTCCCAAGGCAGCTAGACTCTGGTCTGTGTATCTTGGCCATACAAGGATTTTGCTGTTGCAGTTCACAGCATCAAGGAGGCTTGGGGTCTAGACTGATCTCTAAGGAACTGTTGTTACATAAGTGCTAATCTATTACAGAGCATTTTATAATGAAGCCCTTTAGAAACTGGTAGTTATACAGCAAATGGAGAAGGGTACACTATAATACTAGATAGGCTGTGTGTTTTATTTTCCTGATAAGAAGTGGAGTGGTTTTTTTATTTGTTCTTGGTAGCTGAAGGTCTGACTTGAGAAAGAGTCTTCAAAATATGGGTCAAAATGCATCTTTAAACAATGATCATGGAGAATGTAAGTCTTGTCCAATTAATGATCTTAAAAAAAAAAAAGTTATTATGTCCTTTTTGCAGATATTTTCACTGGGTTTGGGGATTTGTGTGATCCCGACTTCACGCCTACCTCCTGCTGAAAGATCTGGGCAACTAGAATATCGATGCTGTCCATGGTGGAATTAGAGATGCTTTGATTCTTTGTAGCTAGAGCTACTATCAAACAAACAGTAAAACAGCAATGTCAAATCATCAAATCTTACCCTTTCAAAGTGAATGGTGGTACTTCTGCTGAATCCCTAAGATGTCAGTTAAGTAAGGATTTGGGTCAGTGCAAGAGCACTATGCTAGCGACTAGAGACAAATTTTTCACCAGTGTAATAGCAGAGAAAAATATATGGAACAGCCTGCCCTAAAGGTAAAAGTTTTAAAAATTTCCTTATGTCTTTTACGTTCTGCAGTTTGCAGTAATTCTGTAGGTGATTGTATGCTAAGGGGGTATCTTTTAGCTAATAACAGCCTTTTTCTGCCTCCAGCCCAGATGAAACAGGATGGAGAAGGGAACAGGGCATACAGAGCCCAGCAACGTAATTCTAAAAAGTCTTATATCTAATACTTAGTTGGCACATGTCAAGCCTTTTAAAGCGTAAAAACATTGTTACAGGCAATCTGTGTGGAACCAATGTAGCTTAGCGTCCTGTCTTTGGCAGTGTCCAACAGGAAGAGGTGTGAGAGTAGAGGAAACATTTAGGGGCACTTCCCTGGCATAGTCTCCCTGAAACTATTTGTGCCTCAGAGAGTTCCTGCATTTCTTTTGAGAAATTCCTCTTCCATTTGTCCATTTAATTTGTCCAATCTCCCTTTTACTGTCCATAGTATCCTGTAGCAAAGAGTTCTGTGGCTCACCCACATGTTGTGTGAAGAACCAACCCCATTTGGTTCTTCTGAATGTGTTACTTGTAGCTTTGCTGGATGCCACCTGCTGGAAGGTACAGTAAAAAACCAAAGCAAACCAAAACAACACCCTGTTCCCCCTTTCTTTGCCATTCATGACTGTATAGGACTTTGTCATCTCTTCCTCCGTCACCTTTCTCAAGCTGAAGAATCCTAATTTATTAGTCATTGTCTGCACAGAAGCCATTGCAAAACTTGATCGTCTTTTCAGTCTCCAGGTACTGAAACAGTTTTAGTTCATACTCAGTTTCTTATGTCTTTACCCACTCCTGAAGGACTTCTGTGCACAGTTCCAGAAATTCCAGATAGGGCTTCTGCATGTCCTGTTTATTGTTTCTTCTGGAATTAAGCTCTCATTACTTTTTTAATATATTATTGTATGCATCGTTGTACAGTATATCAAGCGTATATCAAATATACCCAGCTTCTTCATTTTCTTCTAATTTAATGACTGGACTTCATTGAGAGTATTCCATGGATTGATTACACTGGAAACAGAGTTAAGGCTTGTCTTTTTTTGCTGTCTTCTTTACACTAGTTTAAAATGAATCATCCTGTGCCACAATAGCATATGACAGCTGTAAAGAATCATGGATCTTGCTCTGAGCCAGAGTTCGTTTAAAAAAGGAAAAGCAAAGTAACACAGTGTTATCTCAAGAGCTTTTGTTGGTCTTTCTTTTCTGTAGCCCTCTAGGCCTTCTACCTAGAAATGTCCACAGTGATTTAAGATGCACTACCTGTAGGCCTAATCTGGTTCTGCAGATTCTGTCCTGGACAAGGCTTATTTAAAATGGAAAGATTTGGGCCTATTAACAGGGAATTACTTAGGTTTAGTTGTGTGATTGTCACATAACTCTTGAAGTTGAAGTTGTTTCTGTACCCCAGGCTACAGACAGACATGAAGGTAATAAAACACACAGACAACCCCATTTCTTCTACACACACCCCAGCAGACACCATGGTGAGCCTAATGTTGCACAAAAAAATGATGAAAACTCTGATCTGTTAGCTGCAGAAGAGCTGTCAACCACATTAATTTCAGTATTAGATGATCAAGATCATTGGAGAATACAGACATTTGAGCTATTTTTTAAAGTGTCTTAGATATATATGCTCCAAAGTGTGTTTCCTATTATGCGCTATCACCTATCCAAAATAATAAGATATAAGATACATAAATAGTACAGACTAATTCTAAAAGCTAATTCTCCTGGCTTTAGTCTTTCATGTCTG
Organism: Aviceda cuculoides; assembly: GCA_035590195.1. Taxonomy (NCBI): domain Eukaryota; kingdom Metazoa; phylum Chordata; class Aves; order Accipitriformes; family Accipitridae; genus Aviceda; species Aviceda cuculoides. The sequence continues at coordinate 5,429,308 of JAVJGG010000094.1, forward strand.
AAAGCCTCTCTTCTTAATATTTGGAAATGGTTGGTTATATATTCCCCAAATGTGATTCTGCTCACAAAGAGCAAATTCTTCGACCTTTGTTTACCTTAATTTGTAAGTTTCAAAAAATGTAGCTCCTCCTGAGGGATGGGATGGAAAGATGAAATAATTATAGATTCTTAAGGCTTAGAAAGTTGGAGAATTTTAAGAAGAACTTCAAGTCTTACCAGCTTGAAACAAACACTGTCCAACATGTGCAATTCTGTTAGCTCCACTTAGTATAAATTAGTAATTTGGTAAGAGAATAAAGCTAAAATAAGAATGAACAAAAGCAGTGGCTCCTTTAAAGCACCAGTATGATGAACAGGAAAATAGGAGAGTACAATTAACTAAAGTACTCATCAGAGAAATGTTTGATTCAGTTTAGGATCAAAGAATATCTAAGGGGGCTCCATTAAAGCTAAAATATATTGACCTGTTTCTGTGGGATTACTATACTAATGCAAAAAGAGTGAACAGTAATGCTCATGAGTTAAACTTAATTTAATCCTTTTGAAGTATGTCTTGCTGTAATGGTATGTTTGCTTAAGATACGTGCCACAAACAAAATTATTACCTTCAAATGGGGTCAGGTCTACATCCGGTGTTTTAATGGGAATGAAGTGATTCTGTAGTTTTTCAGGAGGCACTTGAAACACTGTGAAGTAGTTTAGAATGTTTGTTCCTGTAAAGGAAAAAATAATCTTCCGTGAAATTTAATTTTCTTCATGGCATCAACCTACCAAAACTCTAGGTAGCTGGGATATTCAACAAGTCTTTAGTATTTTTAAAAGATTAATATTTGTAAAGATTACAAGGATGTTTAACAACTTGTTAACAGTGATTAGAACTAGTTCATGAAAATCAAAAATGTTACGTGAACTATCAAATATTTAGTTAATACTAATACAGTATATTTCTTCTTGGAGGTATAGTTCTGTTAACTTGCTTCTGAACATGTAAATGAGCCTGTAAACACTAACATGCACCCACACAAATTGCCTGCTATGTTGAGCTTCGTAGTCTATATAGAGCAGGTACTAGATGGTTTCTTTTTCAGTATATATTTCCAGGCCAAGATAAAAAAAAAAAAAATATCTCCTGTCCTCTGTTTGCTTAAATCCGTAATTTCTGGAAAGTATTCTTGTACTGGGTCAGATTAAATTTGTTCTTCAGAAAACCCACAAGGGAAAGTTAATGTCAGTTCATTTGCTGAACCTCTCTGCTGGCTCTGAAGCATGGTATAACCTCCTCGAACTTTTCTCCGAGGACTGTGCACGTTAATGTCCATCTTAAAGACCCATTTCTGTCATGCTGCCTACAGTGAATTGAATTAACTTATGTCCTGCTTCTCTTCTCCTTCCCTTAACCGATATCTCATTCTCTATTGCCCTCAGATTTTTGAACATCTTGAAATGGGGACTGTCCTTGAGGTTTCTGGAAGGCATGTGGGACAGAATGTGTGCACAGGAATTAAATGAAAGAGTTCGTGTTTGACCAATTCCTAAACAGGTGTCAAGGATTTAATAAAGTGAGGAACTCTGCTCAGTGTAACAAATAATTTTCTCACTGTCTCTTGAGGCACATGGTGTTTGTTCTTTGCTTATGCCATAGCATGGATTGTCACAAACAAGCAAGAAAACTGTGGCAAGCACTCCGGAGCTGCTTGTTTTGTGCTCAGTGGTTGAATTACAGGGTTAGAAAGGATCTGAAGAGACAATTTAGATCACTGCTCATTCTGGCAGATAGCTAGCTAACCTATCTGTCTGCCTATCTATCTAATGGAGGTTCAGCAGAATATTTGATCAGTTTGTTTTGGCCTGTACCTATCCAAACCAGCAAGATGGTTACAACTGTTTCTTCTGTCCTGTTCATAAGAATAGAGCAGGGAATTGTGATCCCCTTAGAAACAAAGTCTGCACTCCAGAAAGACAGGAGTACTGCCCCGCAGTCTCTACTAACTTGCCTTCCAGGGTGAGGTCAGACAGGCTCTCCTTGCCTGTTCCACGTTGTGGGGTATGTGCAGGCTGGTATTGCTGGTTGTCTCTCTCTCTTTGAAGGCAGGATACAACTAGTTTTGGTTTCTGACTTGTGTATCTCAAGCATGTACCAGAACTGGCTGGTAATGCTACTATCCAGTTCCTAGTCTGTACTTAGATTTGAAAGTGGTGACTAGAATTAGAGTTAAACATTATGTTTTACTTGAACTCTTGTACTCAGTGGGTTTAGAACTATTCCATATTTAAATCAATACTTCATAAAACAGAGAAGTCTGAGCTAAGGCAATTGTTACGTTATAATTCTTTTCTGCTAAATTCACTTTCATAGTTTGGTTGCGTTTTGGAGGGGCTGCAGGCAGGTTGATTTTTTTTTTCCAGAGGGACATAAGGAAAAACTTTATCCCAATCAAATCTTTAATCAGTGGAACAGGTTGCTAAGGGAGGTGGTGCAGCCTCCATCCTTGGAGCTTTTCAAGACTGGAGTGGATAAAGCCATGAGTACCAATGTTTAACCTCATGCAGCTGATGCTGCCATGAGCAGAAGGGTGGCCTAGAAAACTGCTGAAGTCCTTTCTGAGCTGAATTATCCTAAGCTCCTATGACTCTTATTGAGCTTATCAGCTGAGAGGGTCTTTTTCCTCCCTCTGATGATACAGAGATAAAAGACACACATCCCACCACACACACCTGATAAGTAGAAACCTGTTGTTACAGTGTAGTATATGCTCCAGTTACCAAATTCACACACAGTGTCTTCAGTGCAAGACAAATTTCAGTATACTCAACATCGAGAGGGGCATTTATGATGAAATTACTGTTGTGAAGTGCTTATGAATAGAAAGCACAGGGCTGGAGGGGTTCACCTGCCCCTACAAGCCTCATCTCCTGCCAGTTTAAAACTGTCTGTCCTTTGCCAGCACTACGGTTGAACTTCTTTCACCTTCCCACTGTGTATATTGAACACAGCTGTATTTCTTTACAGCTGGCATTTTTCTGGGCTAAACATGAAATTCTTTTAGTCTTTTTTCATGTCTTCTTTGGGGATAGCCTCTAATCACCCTCCTGCCTGCTCTGGGTCTGGTCCTGACTGAGATCTGGGAAGCAGCTGTGTTCTAGAGAAGCTCTCACCACTGTGCTCTGTTTGCCTGTAATTTCCACCTGCTAAGCTCCCAGCATTTCAGAACAATTCCTGTGATCAGTCAATAAATGCCTGACTTTGCATTTTGTCTTACTCTCTCTCTTTCTCCCTCTTTCTTCTTGGCCAGTTCCTTATGTGTTTTACAGATCCACCTAGTCTCCATATTATTGGGTCTAGGTATTTTTTCACAATAGTATTATTTTTAATGAATAGAAGTCCACCTCAATTAGGTCTAGCATGTTTCCTTTGCCTTAATTGCATACCAAAACAATACAGAGTTGCCATACCACAGCAAGCTGCCTGTTCAGTTTGGTACAGCCTATCACGCCGCATCTCACTGTTCTGTTTACCTCTATTTTGATTATGCTTTTCTACAGAATGTGTTCTGATACTCAAGAACCTTGAGTATCGCTGAGATAAAACTAATGGATCTGCTGTTGCTTGGTTCACCTTTTGCCCTCTCTCTGAAGTGTAAGTATGATTTCAGCTCCTTTTTGGTCAGGCAGTGTCTCACCTCCATTTGATAGAGGCCTGCCAGATTTCACTTGCACTTCCTCTCTGTATGCTTTCATATATTCTGGAACCAAGACTAGCTGGTCCTCGCAGTGTAAGCACATTAAATCCTTTGATCTGTGTTTCTTTTTTGACAATGGCAACCTCAATTTCAGTACTTTATTTCCATTAGGCAGTGCGGGTTTTGCCTTAGACTTCACTTTTTTCCTTATTGAAAGCCAAAGAAAAGTATTTGTTCTAAAAAAAAATAAAGTATAAAGAATAATCTTAAATGCATTCTTGTAGCATCTTAATGTATTTTCTTCTTCTTTTTATGTTCTCTATTATAGGAATTAAGACACTTGTTACTATGTAGAAAACAGTTGATTTAGGGCCTGTTGTGGTTTCAGCCCAGCTGATAACAAAGCACCATGCAGCCGCTCACTCACTCCCCCCACCTCCCCGGCCACAGTGGGATGAGGAGAAAATGTAAAGGCAGGCTCGTGGGTCGAGATAAGGACTGGGAGGGATCACTCACCAGTTATGGTCACGGGCAAAAGACAAGCTCAACTTGGGGAAGAAACAAAATCAATTTAATTTACTACAAATCAAAACAAAACAAGGGTATTAGGAAGTAAAACCAAACCTGAGAACACCTTCCCCCCACCCTCCCTCCTTCCCGGCTCAACTCCACTCCTGGTTCTCTCTCCGTCCTCCCCCCAGCGGCGCAGGGGAACAGGGGATGGGGGCTGAGGTCGGTTCCTCACACCTTGTGTCTGCCGCTCCTTCCTCCTCAGGGGGAGGAGGACTCCTCACTCGTCCCCTGCTCCGCCGTGGGGTCCCTCGCACAGGAGACAGTCCTCCACCAACTTCTCCAACGTGAGACCTTTCCGTAGGCTGCAGTTCCTCACAAACTTCCCTGGCATGGATCCTTTCCACGGGCAAATATTCAGTCACAAACTGCTCCAGCGCGGGCTTTCCCATGGAGTCACGGCCATCTTGGGGGGCCTCCGCTCCCCCGCTCCCCTGCATGGGCTGGGGGGGGACAGCCTGCCGTCTCACCACGGGCTGCGGGGGCATCCGCCTCCTCAGGCGCTCCTCCTCCCCCTCCTTCTTCACTGACCTCGGTATCTGCAGGGGCTTCCTCTCACAGTCTAATCCCACTACTCGCTACTGGTTTACCCTTCTTAAATCTGTTCTCCCAGAGGTGCTACCACTGTCACTGATGGGCTCGGCCTGGGCCAGCGGCAGGTCCGACTTGGAGCCAGGGAAGCTTTGAGCAGCTTCTCACAGGAGAAACCCCTGTGGCCCCAACCCCGCTACCAAAAAAACCCCACGCCACACAAACCCATAACAAATGGGAAGAACGATGAGTGAGTGGAGCATGGTGTTGAAACATCAGCATTGGCACCACAAAAAACCAACAAACAAGGGACAGCGAGGTGCTGCCGTGCCTCCCATTGAAATGTTCTGGAGGTCAGTCAGAAGCACAGAAGGAAAAATACAAATGCAAAATACTTGCATATGTGCTAAAACAAACTAAGGAACTTTATATTCAAGTGGTTTGGCTGCAGTACTCCCTATATGTAAATAAATTTCAGCCCCCCTTGCCCATGTTGTCTTTATGTATGTGTGTGTGTGTCTCTATTATCAGCAGAGCTGTGCATGTGTTTGAAGAAAAGTGAATCGCTTGGTGACCACTTTTGATTTTTATACTTCTGTACGTCAGCATTACTGAACACGATGCAGGCATGCTTTCCAACACTCCTGTGCTCAGTTCGAGCGCTTGCAGCCAGAAATACTGCTCCAGCTAACATGTACTGCTCTCTCCCTAGTACTACTTTTCCCAGAACAAAGTGCAAATCTGCAAAATGCAAGTTCACCAGGAAAGACAGCACAGTCAAGGCGGCTGGTTGACTGTTTATATGTCACAAGGAGGGCCCTACTGGAGACAAATCATCTTCAGTTGCTGGCCCCCAGCTTGTTCCAGCCCTATGAAGGTATACAATTTGTTCTTCTCGGAAAAATTTGCTCATGTAAAAAGATCTCTTCCACAATACGAGGGAAATTTCAGTAAGAAAGGTATGTGTCAACACTGATGTTCTGGTAATTTCTATGTATTTGTTAACAATATGTCCCAAATAATATGCCTACTATCTGGTTAAATTGCATTTGGAGACAGCAAAGACACTATACTTAGCTATTTGATAATTCCATTATAATTCCATATTTGTTGTTCTCAGTGCTGGTGCTTTGAGACCACATATGCAAGCAGGTGAGGAAAGGATGGGTGAATTTCTCCCTTGGGCTGTGTCCTCTTCTGCACAGCTAAAACCAGGCAAATGGGATGGACAATACCAGTAGGTGCTATTAACTGTCAAGTACTTATTAAACACAACGATGGTGATATAATCTTAGATACAAGAAAATCTCCAGCTGTACATTGTCAGTAACAAGGAGACAATGCCAGAGGAAAAAAACACCACTCTGTATCTGGCTTTCCTTTACACTCTTTTTTTTACATATTCATTATTGGTCCCTGCTGGAGGAAGAATATCAGGGTGGATGCATCTTTGTTTTGGCCAGTTCAGCCATTCTTTTGTTTTATTTTCCCTATTTTCAGGCCAACAGGCTAAATTCTTAGGACAAATAACAAAACTGGGCTTCTGCCGTGGTGAGTTGATTCATCTCTCCAACTCCTCTGCTCCCAGCACAAACTGCTGTTTCTGGAGGCACTTCAAGAGCCATGGCTACCCAATTGGCTTTGGTGCAAAGAAGGGCATATTTGGAAGAGCTGACTTGAACTGTACTATCACCACAACAAGGAGGAGTGCAAGGTCCTGTGTCTGACACAGGACAACCCCACGCATCACTTTGGCTGAGCAACAGACCTTTCTGAAAAGATCCTGCTGGTTATGGTGCATCCACCATTGAATATAAGCCAGAAGTGCAAAGGTGGCAAATCACATCACATCAGGGCCTTGAGCAACGTGATCTAACTTCGCAGCTGGATCCAAATTCAAACCTTGTGTGGGGGTAGGAACAGCCAGCCTCCAGTGGTCCCTTCCAACCTGAATGACCGTGACTTTTGTTGGTAGAGGCAGACAATGGAACAGGATGCAACATCCATAGGCTGAGCCTCGGGAAGTTCAGACTGCAGATAAAGAAACACTTCTTAGCCCAGTGGAGGAGCAGCCCTGGGACAGGTCGCCAGTGATGTGGGGGATCTCCATCCTGTTTTTTTTTAAAACCTCAGCTAGACAAGGCACGGCTGCCCCAACCTTGTGTTAGCACAGCCTGCTGGGAGTGGGAGCTGGAGCAGAGATCTTCAGAGGTCGTGGCCACCAGCGCCACTGTTATACTGTGACATTCCCTCATGATAGCTTATTACACTAAATTGCATGTTTACGGTGTAAAAGAGGGAAGGCATGCCCAACTTTATGGCTGTTTTCTAGCATGGTGATGGTGTGTAGATGTAAGGGTGACAGGCGAGGTTTTCAATGCCCTGCCCAGCAGGTACTAGCGTCACTGATGTCTGCAGACTGCAGGCAGGAAGCCATGAATCCCAACTGAACAAGGACAACTAGAAACAGAAGTCTCCCAGGTCTAAATCTGAACATGTTAGCGCAGCAAATTTCATAATACTTAATAATTACGTATTAGGCAGCAGCTGCTTATGAAAATCCTTCCTTATTCTCTGACAGCGAGTCACAGTGCTTCGTAGGTCACCACAAAGGTGAGTAGGTTTTTACCCCCATTTCACAGATGTGGTTAAACCTGGTCATCGTCAGAATGTGAGCAAGTAACAGAATTGGGAAGTGTTTTCAGCTCCAAATGAACTTGATTAAACTCAAATGCTAGCGGTTTTTCTTGAGCTATTCTATGCCAACACACTCTTAGTATATGAAATACATTTAATAAACAAAACATATACTTACTCAACTGCCATCTTCCAGAAACAGATGAGAAGTGTCTGCCTTGTGGGACATTCTCCAAGCTTTACCAAGCAGCCATGCTATGTGCAGCCATTTCAAGAATTTTCCGTGATTATAAAAGCACACTGGCTAACTCTGAATTAGACTAGAACAGCCTCAATTATATAACTCATTACTACTTCCAAGCATGCTTAGTGGAAAGAACAGGAGTTGTAAAGTAATGGATGATGGGACATAAATTGGCATGTGTATGAATCAATGGCTAAACAAAGGAACTCCAGCTCTTTCTTGGAATAGCAACATTTTGATGTCTCAAATCCCCTGACACTGGTTTCATAAATGCAGTAACGTAAACCATGTGCTGGGTGGTGATTTTCTGAGGACCTTCTCACTTTCATTGTGTATTTTATTACAGGCCAAATGTGACATTAAATGCTATCCGCTGCGGCTTGGAGTTAAATACTTGCTCTGTTCAGAATAGCAACACTCAATTAAACAGCATTTTTCATGACCTACACCCTCTATTGTCACTGTGTTTAAGGGAAATAATGGGAGCACTGACCTATATTGCGTTTCTTATTATCGATGGAGATGAAGCGTATGCAGGGATTATCGGTGATGTACTGTGCAGCCCAAGGGACATCAATCCGTGTACCAGCTTCATAAAAAAGTCCCAGAGCGTAGCGGGAGGAGTAACTCACAGATTCCAGTTGCTGCTTTTGACTTTCACTAATTACTGTGTAAAAAAAAAAAAAAAAAAAGAAAAATCAGAAAATCAGACAATCCCTCTTCTCTCAGAACATTAAATATGTGAATGCTGTGGTTAAGCTGATTACTCCTTCCTGAAAATGACCAGACCGCTAAAACTAAGAATTTAATATTAAGCTTAGTGCTTTGTAATATTTTTTCTGGGACACCTCTTCATGAAGTTTTAATGGCACATTATGTAGAGTACATCCTTCACACGCAACCCTCCCCCATCTGTTGGTGGTTTATCTCCCAGTTTTCCACTAGTTGACTCTGACTTGGAACTTCAATGACAGGTGACTTTTTTCCAAATGTTTTCTCAAAGGGTGAATAAATGGGAATAAGAGGTTTGGGTTGCCTCTAGCACATGAAGTAAATGATTGTATGATTCTGCAAAAACCCAAATGACTTCACATATCAACAAAACAAACACAGGGACTCTTGAATCCCTGGGAAAATAGCTCTGCAACTTCCATGTTGCAATTCAAATGGATGAAGAAACATCTGCACTTCAGCACACAAAGGGTTCATAGTGAAGTTCAGCTCCTTCAGCTGAAGTTATTTTAAAGCAGTTTAGAAAATTTCAGAGCAAGTATTAATCTATTCCTCCCTATGATCAACTCTTCTATCTTCTAATTACGGTAAGATCTGCTTTTTGCCTCAATTTTATAATCTTCATAAAAAGCTGCACAAAGTAGCATTAGCCCCAGTGTGCATTCAAATACTGTTTTATTTCATGCCAAAGAGAAATACAACAGTTTGACTAATTGTGGAGTTATCCATCACGTGTCTCTTCCTACTACTGAATGGACGGCCAACACTTCTGCGAGCTGGAGCAGGACATGCAAAGACAAAATCACAGCAGTCTCCCGCTTGTATGTGAAGCTGCATGCTCTGTTGGGCTTGTTTGGAGATTTGATATTGAGAGGCAAAAGAACACCAATCAAAGTGCTTCATTTTATGCAAAATTCAGCTGCCATGATGAACATCTTGTATGAAGAAAGGAGCAGCTGATGGCTATATCCACCATGGCACTTCCCACAGGCAGCAGGCCAGGTGCTGAGTGGTATCTTCAGAAGGACTTCAGCAGAAGTCCTGCTCCAGGACAGACCAGCCCCATGTGTGGGGCAGGCTGGGATGGGCTGGAGGGGGCAGCTCTCCACGCAAGGCTTTGTAGGCTAGAGGTGTCTGCAGACTGGTGCGTACCGAGCTGGCCAGGAGTCACAGCAAGGAAGGCCAACCAGCCCGGTGCGAGAGCATCCAGCATATCAAGGGAAGGTATTGCCCCCTCAAGTGAGGCCACGTCTGGACACACTGTGCGGCTTGTTGTGCCCCCCAGTACAAGGGAGACAACAACCAACTGAATAAAGTCCTGTGCAGGGTCACTAATGTGGTCCACTAAAGGGGGCTCCATTCCCGGGGACTGCCCCGACTCACCCGGACACAGCCCCAAACAACTTGCTACAGCTGCAGTGTTGGACCCGCTGGGAGCAGTGTTAGGCTGGAGACCCCCATCCTGGTGCCTCCAGCTGGAGTTGGTGGAACTGGGTGATTCTGCGTACCTTAACCATGCCAAACCCACCTCCATGTGACTGCAATTAATGTGCTTCAAAGAAGAACGCTGGCATGACTGACCTTGCTGTCATGACTAATGCTGCTCCTCAGAACTTGCAACCACGACAGCTTCATCACACACTCACTCCACCAATATACACTCTCTCCCTGGGAACCGATATTCACTGCTGTGCCAAGGCGAAACTCGAGGAACCAGGGCTATAAATCAAACCTCTGTGCATGGTGCCGTGACGCACGCAGTCCTGAGTCACACAGCGCTGGCCAGGGGCAGGGGTCCAGTAGCACTGGCAGAGTGTTTTCTAGCAGGATGCACGCTTGAGAGCACATTCAGTTGTGCTGAGAAGTCCTTGCAACAACTGCCACTAAACCTGTAAAGCCTACATACCACTGGTCTCATCAATATCCATTCCCACCACAGCTACTGGCACACTCCCTTCTCAAACAGCATGAAGGCTGCCTGTGTTCGGAGTCTATTTACATGCAGAGGACATCGAGGAGGGGAGAGTGTGATTCCTGAGCCAGTCCTGGTGGAGGGGACGGCTGGTGTCACCCTACCTCTTACCAACCTGTGGGTGACCATTTCAGCTGTGCAAGTCTACAGGTGCCGAGTCCAAACTCCTTGACATGACTGGTCCATTATGGCAACATTTCCACGTGGCCTCCCAAAATGTACAGGGGCACATTTCATGTCCCTATTCAGTGTCCTGTGAGAGACTCAATAAGTAAAGCCATGAAGCCTACCACATCTCAGAAGCCTTAGTGAATCACCAGGGAAGGTTCACCAAAGATATCGACTCCACTCTTCACAGACAGGTGCCTTCTACAGGAGGATGTATGGTCGGCAGTCACAATCTCTCACCTGAAAACCCACCATGCTACTCACAGGTATCTGCCCCATCCTATTGTTTCTCTAGTTGCGTATTTTTTCCATGATGTCTCTCTACTCTCTTCCTCTTGTCCTGGTTTCAGCTGTGATAGACTTAATTGTCTTCCTAGTAGCTGGTACAGTGCTGTGTTTTGAGTTCAGTATGGGAAGAATGTCAATAACACTGATGTTTTCAGTTGTTGCTCAGTAGTGTTTAGTCTAAAGTCAAGGATTTTTCAGCTTCTCAAGCCCAGCCGGTGA
>JAVJGG010000094.1:5440447-5454857 GCA_035590195.1 Aviceda cuculoides
CTCACCACGGGCTGCGGGGGCATCCGCCTCCTCAGGCGCTCCTCCTCCCCCTCCTTCTTCACTGACCTCGGTATCTGGAGGGGCTTCCTCTCACATTCTAATCCCACTACTCGCTACTGGTTTCCCTTCTTAAATCTGTTCTCCCAGAAGCGCTACCGCCGTCACTGATTGGGTCGGCCTGGGCCAGCGGTGGGTCCGACTTGGAGCCGGGGAAGCTTCGAGCAGCTTCTCACAGGAGAAACCCCTGCGGCCCCGCCCCTGCTACCAAAAAAACCCCACGCCACACAAACCCACAACAGGGCTGTTCTTGAATTACTCTTACACTTTTATCTCTAAGATGTAGCTTTCACGTGCGGCCTATTTTCCTTCTAGTGTGTATCTAATATCTCTTTAGGGATGATTATCATCCGGTTAGGGCTGCAGGCCTTCTGAAGAAGTTCTTTCCTTTTCTTTAGAAAGAAGTTTTACATGATTTTGAATTTCTGAGTTAGTTTAAGTCCTGAGGCTCTTCAGTTCATTTCAGGTAATAGTGCTTTTAATTTTTCAGGTTTTTTTTGTTGTGGTTTTATTTTTTTAATTGAAAACCTTTGTTTACAGTCTGGTTTTATTTATCCTTTAACTGCCCATAAGTGGAACCAACTCATGATCTCATCAGCTATTTTCTATTGTGGGTGATAACACTAATAACTGAATATTTAACCAAGATAGTATTGATTATTATTGGCTTAATACATATTTCACTGTGTGTATAAATTGTGTGTAGTATTTTGTTGTGTCTATATATTGTGTAATATGTATTTTGTTGTGTCAAAGGCTATGAAATATTTAAGGAAATAACGAGGCCCTACCACTAACCCAGGAAATAACCAGACCATACTGTTATTACAGACCTGCTTCTCCAGCGTAAACCAGGGAAGCTACTGCCTTCTATAGCAATGCAAGAGTCCATTGCTGGTTTGCAGTAAGACCTTACAAGAGCAATAGCTATACCTTCCCCTGAGCAATATGTCTGCAATGTGCTGTACTATCCACTTGGTAAAACAACAGGCACTAAGGAGCAACACGGCAGCAGGGCACTGAACTCTTGTTGCTTTAGACTGTCTGTTTTGGAATGTGTCTCCTGAGTAACATTAGTGACCTCTGCCTGTATCCCATGAGATTTATAGCAGTCTTCTAGGAGAGTGTCTCTTACCAGCCAGTGTTGTTCTCTCTGGTTTTGTATTTATCTCTTCACAGTTTACCCAGTAATATACTTAAAATACTACATCCCCATCATGATACCCATTATCTTTCTGTTACCCGTTTTCCCATCCTATACATTATTTCTAGTTCCTCTGTTCTGTTCCTGAAGTGCACTGCATTGGTTTAAAAAAATTACGATTTTCTCCAGCCTTGCCCAATGCCTTAACTGAGTTGAGACTAGACCGTGGAGTAATCTCATTGTCCATCCCCCTTTTAATTTGATCTCTATTAATGCTTTCTCTCTCTTTTCCCTTGTCCTTTGGTGTTCATATTCTGTATATTCTTGCATTACCTGAATTTCTTCTTCCTTTAAAAAGAATTAAAAAAAAAAAAATCACCCACATATTTTATAGATTAATGCTCTTCTTTTCTACTCTGCCAGCTTTGATTTCAGAGGGGTGAGAGACTGGCTGTCATGCAGAGTCTGCCAGCCAGAGTCCTCTTTCCTGTCTGGACATCTTGGAAGGTTATTTGCAGAAACAACTGAGAAGTACCTGTTGATCTGCGATAGCTCGAGGCCAAGTTTGTCCCTGTCTCGGGACAAGAATAATTCCACTGAAAATCATCTGAATACTTATTCTGTCCATGAGATCATATTTGCCTTCCACTTTTTCTTGGTCAAAAGGTGTTTCTAATTCTTGAATTACTTACTGTCTTCCGTATTCTTTTAAATCTGGCATATTTTGAATACACCTTTTGCCTCCAGCTGGATCCAGACTCCTCTGATCCTTTCTTCTGTGTGCATTGTCAGGCCACATTTCACACAGTAATATATATCCACCTCTCTTGAACTTTTATAAGACAATTTGATGGGGCAGTATTTAAAAAGCTACTTAATATTAGTCCGTGTATTTATTTGAAGCAGTTATATCTAGATTTATTTGTATTGCCCTATAAAATCCAGTGTTTGTGAGAGCATCAAAAGAATTAGAAGGCAGAGAACACTCAAAAAAAAAAAACCAACAAAACGAAAAACAAACAAAAAACCCTGATAACAACTTGTAGCTATTTTTCAGCTATTTGTAAGTGTTGTTTTTATAGCTGGGAAGATCATATTTCAACAAAGTACTAAAGTAGGGTTTTACAAGAGAAGTGTTTCTGTACTTAGTTTGCTTGTTATTAGGTTACACCATTTTAGATGATAATTCACCAAAATATTTAATATTCTACCCTTAAATGTTATGCATGTGTTTAAATACTTCGTTGGATTGAGTCCTTGAGGGAGAAGTTTCTACTCTTTACTTAGCCAAGGCCCCAAAACTTATTACTGTGGAGGGGATTATCACTATTAAACACATTGTGGCTTCCCAGCTAGCAACAGAAATGAGATTGGAAGATACAAGCCACTATGCAAAACTGCTTGTTGGGTTTCCTTCTACGTGTTACCTCAGGCTCTGCATCAAATGCCAGAAACCTTAAATCTTGGCACATCCAGAATTTTCAAGATAAGAACATGAAACAGAACAGAAATGTCTCTCTGACACTGTATGCATGAGATTGCTCCTGTAAGGCAAATAAGGAGAGGACATGGTCCTGATCCCCCAGGTTCTAGCAAGAATGCAGTGCACCCAGAAAAATGTGAGGAGGGAGATGAGGGTGATCAGGGGTCAGGACAGCTTCCAAACAAATGAGGATCCAGCCAGAGCGGGACTCTGTAGCGTTCCAAGGTAATCTTCATATCTTCTCCAGTCCTTCCTCAGGTTCACATCTGCAGGTGTTGAAAGTCTAGACTTATATTTGAGTCTGTGGAGCTGTAGCTGACATAAAACACTTGAAAGTCAGACCCCAAATGTTCACATTTATGGGAAAATACTAAAATGAAGATCGATTAAAGAACTAGTTTGAATACCAGAAACGCTTTAATGATGTCATTTCCTTTCCTCTGATTACAATAGCTAATGCACTTTTCTCATTAAAAAATACTGTGTATCCAGGTATACTGCATAAGACAGAAATGAAACTGCAGGTGAAGCATTCACGATCCAGGAAATTATCCTACAGTTGGTGGTGCAGTACTCTGTTCTTCCTTATTTTGTATTCTCTCTGCACTGTACCTATTTCACACTGATTCTTTCCCTGTGATCATGTCGCCTCCAGTTTGAGATAACGGAGGAACCACACGGTAGATCAGTTGGAGAGTTTGTTCAAGAATTTTGCATGTAAGGATAACTGTGCTGCATCTTGTTTTCCCCACCGAGAACTTACTGAGTTATTCCGTCTTAAGTTTGTATTAAAACACCATTGATGTTCTGCAGCATAGTTTCTTACACTACCCCTGTTACTGCAGACTCACGTCCCTTCCAGTACTGTATTAAGCAGCATGACAAACATCTGTCACATGTTGGCTTTTTCATCTTCTCTGCAGGAGAAGGAGTGTTTGCAAAGGAGTAGTTTATTTTGGATTTATCTTGATCCATACCTACACATATCTGCACAGAAAGAGACAGAAGCACACATGGCTTGCTAAGTATTTATTAAAAGACATGGAATGAGCTCAAATGTGGCTACTATTTAGGTTGGAAAGTGGTGATGTTTGATATGTTCTGTAGTTTTGGTGGGAGCTCGTTGTGTAGTGTTATCTTATTTCTCAAGAAAGCTATGACAAGAATGAGCAAAAATGAAACAAAAATCTTTATGCCCTGTCTACTGTATGAGAGACAGTAGTCAGGCTCACTACTTTAACCTCTTAACAGTTCTGTATTTTATTTTGTTGGCCGTTCCATCACTTTTTCATCAGTGCTGAGAATATAAAAGGAAGAATAAGAAGGACCGTTCAGTAAAATTATAGAACATTGAAAAGGTCAAAGGAATATTGTTTATTGTTATATTTCAGAGAACATATGAGGCTATAAAATTGCAGTGCCTCATTCCTGTGACAAAGATTGTAACAAGGACAGAAAGGCCTGCATAAATCCAGTCTTTTGACAATGACTATGAGAGTGGGAAATACTACAGTTTAATCCATTGTTGTTACAGCTTTTAGATCATAATCAGTTGGTTAACACCCATGAAGTTTTAGATGACTTTTAGTTTCCTCAAGTGACCTGATAGTTGGTTTGTGACTATTTTGAGGCAAGTTTCAAGTGAGAAAGTGTAATGTTTTATTTATTTTACGCTAGTCAACAGTCCAGTGAATTTATTAAGTTGAAACCGCAGGATGTCTGAACTTGTCCAGGTCAGTTATTTACTCTTAGCTCACAGAAGGAGCATTTCCCATACTTCATTTCCTATACCAGCTCAAGCAGTGATACAGCATGATTATTTCAAGAGCCATCAAGCTCAGGCTATCTGTTTTTATGGCCTCATCGATAGCCATCTCCGGATTCTTCACATGCTATGCCAGCAGAGCTTTTGGTTATTGTTAGGGATAAGCATTAGACTGCAGAATTTGAAATGAAAGCACAGCAGGGAGGGTATTTGAGGAAGTGTTGCTTTCTGTTATCCCTGGTTCCCTTCCCAAGGCAACTGCTATTGATGAGTTTGGAGAATAGACTTAGGGACTAGGTGGACATTGGCTCTAATTTAAGAGGCTGCTCTTAAGTTTGTATAGGATCCACCTTTATCTGTCTAACGGTCTTAAATATTTTCTGTTCAGTAGCTGTTTGTATTTCTTCTGTGGCTGATGAACGCAAGCAGGCACCTCCAAAGGGGCATGGCAGATGTGTGGTAGTTAGCCCCTGTGATTATACAGGAATCTTAAAAAGCAGATGTTTATCTTTTAGATGGCTACATTTAGGTGAGATGAACACTAAGGATGTAATTCATATCGTACTTTACTTTGTAAGGAGTTCAGCTGAATATTGCTTGCTGTAAATTCCAAATTCAGTTTGGACTAAATCCATTTTGTCTGATACCTTTAAGAATGACTTAGAGCACTCCCCTTCTTAGTAAATCTCATTGTCCGTAATGAGGAAAATAGCCTGTTACTGTAATACTCCATCTGCGAATCTTGAACTCTCCAAAATTTTGGTTTGATACATGAGACTGTAGACTGTGTTGTTCAGTAGTAGAAGTAGCACAGTAGGAGCCAGAATTCTGAGTCTCAGATGAAGATTCTGTTTTTAAAAAACGGAATTAAATGTTACTACTTACCCTAGAGTTTCAGAACATGTATAAAGTAACAATCAGATACAGAATGGTAGGCTGGAGAGTAATAATGAGATAATAACCCAGTCAGCATAACAGGCAACAGTCAAACTGCCTAACAGTTGCCCTGTGAGGTTTTTGTTTGGTGAGTGCTGAATAAAAAGCAATTTTAAAGACAGTCGTGGAGGAGGAGGAGAAGAACTTGGCTTTGCAGGAGCTTACTTGGGAGCTTTTCTTCTGTACCACACAGCATGTAGGGAAGTCATAGCCTTCATTTGAAGTCATGACAAGTGCCCAGTGCAGGAATTGTGGGCCATCCGGTGCAACCACTGACCTTCAGATACAGAAAAAGAGGTGAGAAACGGGGAGCTGGAAGGGGATGGATGCCCAACGGGGAGCCAGCCAGAAGGGGTTTTGGCAGTAAAGACAGCAGGCTTGTGCTGGATGTAATACAGAAAGGGGTCAGGGAAGGGAGAGGATTGTGCTGAGGTTTGACGTGGTCCCGGTAGCAAGTGGAGAGCAGGTCTTTATAACGACCTTCTAGGCGGATGTCAAGACAGCAGGATTACTTTTACCTACATTTACCAAGGTCTGAGAAAAGACTGCTGCAATCACTGAGACACGGATTAATGAGAACTTTAGCTGTATGCACAGATAGGAATGTGTGGGGTTTTGTTCATTCAGTGTTTTTTAGTTTGCCTCTCCTCATCTTTCTGAATTGATTGATCTGGTGTATCATCTGGCTTATTAAATTTAAATTTTCAGTGGCTTTTGGGGACTAGAATTTTTAAATTAAGAGTAATTTTTTCCTGCTACTTTGTTTTCTTAAACTACTTCTAATCCTCAGTTGGTCTGAAAAGATACATATCTAAAATGGTGTCATTCATTAAGGCAATCAAGCTTTTAATTAAGAAGATTTAAAATAAAGTTGTTTTAGAAGGGGACAGTGAAATACTCTTAGTTTCTTATTTAAATCTTGTCTTTCAGATTTTTATAAATGGTAAATATTATGCATTTGAACAGTATATACAGATATTAGAAAACTGACTAATCTTTTACAATAACCGTACATATCTTTAGTATAATTCAGTATTTTCTTTAAAAATGAAATTCTAATAGCTGGCAATATAATAAAAGGACTATACCATCTGCTAGTTGTATATAATTATATTAAAAACATCAGTCTGTACTTGATTCAACAACTTTCAAGAGCTTGTTAACCTTTCAAATTAGATTTGTACTATCAATTATACTTAACAAGAAACTTTTTATCCATGGCTTTTATATTTCCTTAATTAGTTCCATAACTCATCTGAGGCATTTTTCTAGTACAGTAATGTCATACAGTTATACAGCCCCAGCAGGATTTTTGGGGTAGCCTTGTTTCATCTTCCCCCTTTTATTTCCCCACTACCACACTGTAACACTTCTGTAATGATGAACGTTATCACCTCCATCTTCACTCCAGTCAGCCCACACTCGCTGTGTGGCTCACTTAAAATATTCATATTAAATATGTAAAGGGCCAGACTTTCTGTCTCTGTCAGTACTGGTGTGAATGGGCTCTGCAGTTAACCAGCTTCAGACTGTCATGTTGAAAGAATGGATTACATATATTCCATAATTATCTCTTGGATTATCCTTGCCATTTTTAAAAAGGTGTGAGAAAATCATTTTGCTGCTGAAACTTTCAGAGAATTCTCTTCAGCCAGTTGTTCTCACCTTGACCCTTTAGAGGCCAGATTTAAGCACACAATGTGTCTAACAACAGTTTCAGCACTACCTTGAAGTGGTATGATGTGCCAGTGGTGGATAGCTCTGTCTCCCTAGCATTCATAGCAAGTCAGAGATGAAATGGGGTTGGTGTCCAGAGGGCCTTTTCTACAAAAAAAAAAAAAAGTGAATTGGACATGGAAACGTAGAGATTCTGCATCTTACTAACATCTTCAATTGTGAAAGTAGGAAGGATCCTACAGTTGCTGTATAGATGGTGAGTGCTGTGTAGGACATTGCAGTCTGTTGAACAGAAGACGAGGATTAATTTTCACCCCAAATAAAGCATTGTTCTTAAGAATAACTCTCCATAAAGTTTATCATTTTTAGGAGTGAGGTAAAAGCTCCTCTTAAGCCACTGTTATGATTTGGAAAAACAGAAAGATGACCTAGCATGAGAAAATGTTTTAAAAATCAGAGTGTCAATCTGTCAAACCCAAAAACATAAATAAGAAATAGTTCATCTGGTTTGAAATACTTGGATATTACAATTTTGTTTCATATTGGGAAAACTCTCATCACTCTCCAGAAAAAGTCTTTTTGTAGCTTTCCAGTTTTTTACACTTTAACTTCTTATTGTATTTTTCATGATTGTTTCCAAAATACGTTTCAGAAAATACACATTATATGTTAAGAGTACTATACTGCAACCAGCTAATGTTATTTTTCACTTATATGCCTATCAAATTCACATTAACAGCATTGAGGTAGTTGTATCATTTATCATAGCTTAACATTGCTCCTTAGCTCAGAGCTGTAGGATGGGAAAGGACAACTTCTTAAAAGTCCTGACAGTTGTTTCCCTAGCCTGTCATTAAAGATCTCCCCACAGGTCATATGCTAAAGTCCAGCTTGAACCTTCTCTACTGTAATTTCAATCCATGATCTCTTGTTGTATCCACTGTACGTATGGAGAACAGATTATTTCTGTCTTCTTTATAGTAGCCTTTCAGATATCTGAAAATAGTGCTCCCCCTCCTAGTCTGGAGGCTAGGCAGTCCCACTTCTTTCCACCTTTTTTTGTCTGTCACATTTTCTATGCTTTGGTTAATCTACTTCTTTCTCAAAGGGTGGTGCCCCAGACTGGATGCAGTGCTCCAGCTGAGATCTCCTTGCTGAGTGGAACAGAACAGAATCACATGTGTTTAGCAGTCCATGCTCTTGTTATACATGTAAGTATGCACGGGGTTTTTCTTTTTCAGTATGGCACTGCTGAGTCTTGTTCATTTTGTGACCCACAGGGATTCCCCAAAACCTGCACCCTAACTAGTTACTCCTCAGCCTGTGATGGTGAAGTCAGGAACAGCTGCCTATCCACAGAGCGATATAATTCTGCTTTCTTGTAGCCTATTTTCTAAAAACTGTCATCCAAGTTACTAACATCCGAACTGCTAAGTATTGAATAGTGCTGGGTATACGATGGATCCTGCAGAACTCTGCTAGAGTCATCTCTCCACTTTTATAGGGAACCATTGATAATTAACTCCCATGTGCAGGTTTTCAAGCAGCTTTCTATTTTTAGAGAGATTTTGGTTCTGTATGTGCTGTTTTCAGTCTACTGGTGCTCCATTCATCTCCCAGGAGTTCTGTAGAAGGACTGGGTTAGTCTAGCCAGCCTTGCAAGTATGTAGGAGAAAGCTTACCAGGCTGGGGTGTTTTGAAAACTTAAAACTAGGTATGCTGTAACCCATTTTCTCCTCACAGGCTGTGAGCTTATCATTTTGTCATTGGTCTTTATTGTGCTCAGCTATCTCTAATGCTTGACAACTTTCATGATTTAAATAAATAAATAAATAAATAAAAGTAGTCAAAAAAAGGCTTTAAACACTTTGGCCTTCAAACTGCTATGACCTTAAAACTATTCAGAGATAGGTGATCCTGCCTGGCAATTCTGTGCCAGGTCGCGGAGCATTGTTCCTGCCATTCCTGCTATTCTCCATTCTCCTCATGCCTACCTGCTCATGCAGGGAAATATTGGGAAAGCAGTCCCTGATGTGTCCTTCTGCCTCTCTGCCTGAAAAACTCTTATTTGGTGACTGCACATTTAAATAAAATAAATAAATAAAAATTAGGAGAATATGTTCAAAGGAAGAGACACACGAAACATTTCCAAGAACCTTTTAAAGGTCTACACTGAAGTGGGAAGAAAAAAAACCACCACAAAACCAACCCAACCCCCCCCATTAATTGTTCAGTGAATGTTGCTGCTCACTGTACTCTTTTATTTCTCCTGCTATATGGCTTTGGTTTTTTAGAAACCAATGAAATGCTTGAAGATGGAACAATACCAAAAGCATGTAGTCATTTTTGTTTCACAGCATTGTTCCCTAAAAAGCTGCTTCAGTTCTGGGTATATCAATAGGCTGCAGTACATTTTAAGTACTGTTTCAAACATTTTAAGTTCTGTATCTTGCATATAGTTTTGGATAACCAGCACACTGCAGTAAGGTAATAATTTGTAAGAGAGCTTATCCTCAGCTATTTCCAGATATGAAACACAAGGAATGGCACTGAACTTGCAACATTGCCTGGTGCTGCTGGTGTGTTGTATGCCAGACTAGAACAAAAGAACAAGAGCGTGCCGCTTCTGTATGCAGTTATCCATACCTGAGGTAGTTTCTGAGCAGTATAGCAGCACTGTGGTTTCCTTGCTGCAGGTAAACTAGCCAGCAACAAGAAATAATTTGAAGTAGAGGTATTCTTAGTCAAATGCATTAAGAGGGTTCCAATGCTGGTATTTCTGGGGTAAACATATAGTCTTCAAAGAGAATTTGTGGATGTGAAAAATTGATGTAATATGCAAATACTCTTACTTTTGAAGCCAGGGGGAGCTCTGCATTAAAGTGAAAGGCTATGGTAAGAAAAACATGTCTTTCACAAATGTATTGGCAAATCCCAAAGTCCAAACAAATCAGGTTTTTTTTGCTGTGCTAAAACATAATTATATGGAAAGCTTTACTAATATCCTCTTATGCTGTCTTTTTTTCACCTGGACTGTAAAGAATATGTATACTAAACTTAGATTGACAGTTTCTAGTCATCCATTTACTTTCATTGTACTTTAAGTTTATTCTAGAGGATGGCTTAAGTCATAGAATAGAATCATAGAATCGTTTATATTGAAAAAAACCTTTAAAATCATGGAGTCCAACCATTAACCTAGCACTACCGAGTCCGCCACTAAACCATGTCCCTAAGTGCCACATCTACATGTCATTTAAATACCTCCAGGGATGGTGACTCCACCACTTCCTTGGGCAGCTGGTTCCAATGCTTGAGAACCCTTTTGATGAAGAAATTTTTCCCAAGATCCAATCTAAACCTCCCCTGGCGCAACTCGAAGCCATTTCCTCTCGTTCTATCGCTTGTTACTTGGGAAAAGAGACGAGCACGCGCCTTGCTACAACCTCCTTTCAGGTAGTCGTAGAGAGCAATAAGGCCTCCCCTGAGCCTCCTTTTCTCCAGGCTAAACAACCCCAGTTCTCTCAGCTGCTCCTCATAAGACTTGTGCTCCAGGCCCTAATCTCATGATCATCTACGAATTCGTCATTAAAATGATGGGTCGTATAAGTTAGAATCACATAATATTAAAAAATAAATAGCATACCCAAACATTTAAACATTGTCTTAGCCCATACTTACTTACCGTGTTTTTGGTAAGTTATATGAAAATCGCGATGAAAATGAATGACCTGCGTGATACTTAGTTTGATTTATGGCTAGGCTAAATGATGTGTAAAACTAATGGAATTATTAAAAGTGGAAATTAAAACAACACTGTTTAGTGCAGCAAGCAATCTCAAAAGTCAAGTTTAGCAATGTTGACAACATATGAAATTATTATTTGGTATTATGATTGTTAATTCCAATAGTTTTTTATTATTACTTTTTTGTTCCTCATCTAGGTAATTTCACTTGCTTCTGACAATACCATCAGTTTCGCAATAGTATTTTACTATAGTAAAATACTCTTTCATTTATTTATATAGTAGAATGTAGCTTAAGTGAAACTGAAGGGCAACAGAGCACTGGAGACCTTCCTTAGAGGAGCCATGGGTAAAGAAAAAGGGAGAACATCCCTTAAGGACAGTCTCATGGCTGACAGGGCAGAGGTCTCAGCCTAGAGGGGTATGCATCTTCTTTATCTATTAGTACATTTAATAAGAAGCATATCCCCAAATTGGATTTTTGTTTAACTTTGCCTGCTTCACATGAATTCTATTAAGTCATGTCTATAGCTAAATTAAAGCATTATTTTTGCATGGCATTTCAGTACAAATTGATTATATTTTAAATAAAAAATAGTATTTTAACTTTTAGCAGCACTAGAAATTCTGCCATATTTTACTATTACAGAAATTCATAATTCACCACTGCATTATTTAATGAAGTATTTTAATACATTTAGTGAACAAAAACAGTCCTTGAAAGCTTGTCTGGCTTAACTTGCCTCTTCATTTTTCTCCTGCAGGACTTGTAAAACCATATAAATGACAGGAATATAACACAAATGTTAGTTTCATAAGTATTAAACATAAATGTATTTAAAATAATTTAATTTAGCTATGCCTTATGCTGAACATAAAAATATTTAAATGTAATAGAAAAATGTAAAAAACAGTTAGTGACTTAATATTTGTTCCTCTTTAAGAAAGTTGGTGCTTCTGATCTAGATAATCTGTTTCTGAAACAAAGAACTAACACACAAGTTTTTGAAGCAGGTAGATGCATACACGCTAGGTTCAAAAAGGAAGTGGGCATCTGTGTTTATGTAATGACAACTATCCAAATTTATTTCTAATATTTAATGTTGTTAGCAGATCAGATGTAGACTATATGAGAGTTAAATTCAGGGCCTGTATGATAGCTGAATTATTCATAGTCATTAAAATGGCACCAGAATTGAGATGGAATTTTTTTGTCAATTAACTGATTAGATAACTTTTCTTCTATTAAAAAACCCAGCAATATTAAAGACATATCTGTGTCCGAATACTCAATATTAATGCATAGAAGCTTTCAGACTGGATGCTTGCAGAAGAGTAAGTTCTTCCAGAAAACATCATAAGCATAAGCAACAGTGTCTGAGATTCATGTATATCTCGTTCTGGCCAGTGTTAGACCTTAGCTGAAAAACTCCCAAAAGTTACACATAGCTACAGTGTGTGATGGGCTACTTGTAACTTTATTGTTGAAACTTCTCTTTTCGTGTCTCATATCCTGGATACAGGTTTCCTTGCTGAAAAGGCTCAATGCCAGATCTTAATTAATTTAATTTATGAAGAGTGGAAGTGGTTCTGAGCCTTCAGAAGTCATCACCTGGAGAGTTAGAATTAATTATCCCATTATAGCGTAGAGCCCCTTCTCCCAGGGTATGACCTTTAAAGACGCTCTCTGTAGTACCACGCTTCCTTCTAGAAGGTTATATATGAACAGAGTAAGGTCAGAAGCTAAACCAAGTGCTTGCTTGAGAGAGTCCATTTGTAGCTTCTTACCCGAAGAGGATGATCTGAGCTCATGTTTGCTTACATGCCCTTCAGATGCCAATGCAAGGTAATAAATTTGCTGTCTCTGAACCTAAAGAGAAACAAGTAAGATAAGTAATAAACTGAGCTAATAATAAATACAAAAAGTAGGATGTAAAGGACAGGGTAGAATATTTCTTAAACTGCGTATCTCAACCCATTTCAGTGAGTAACTGCACAAATAAACTGTTACTCATTTTGAAGGTTAAACGGTAATAATACCTTTAAAACACTCAAGTAAAGTTTAAATGCAATCTACTATTTATGATAAAACATTCCCAGTGTAAGACTCAACTCCTTCCTAAATTGATTATATTCTCTTTTGAGCAGAAGTAAGTTTCAAGCATCTAATTCAAGACGAGTCATCCATCTTCCTTTCTGCTAGTCAGGCAGCTCGATATTCCAGTTTCTTCAGAAAGTCTAACTTGCCAATGGAATGGATATTTCTTTTGCTTCAGCAATAGAAGCTCTCTTTGAGTAGTTCCAAGCCTGCTTAGCATTTGTGTTGTTCGTGACAGGCATTCATTGTGTGAACAAACTCATATATGCATCAGAAATGAGAAATAAGTAAAATTTACAAGAAAAATGCCAAGTTATTTATAGGGGCATTTCAAAGATTCTTAAGGATTGCTAAAGAATTTTTTTTAAAGATTTACAGATATTTTTCAGGTAGTCTACAGACAAAAAGCATTTACTGTAACCTGGGAATGTACATTGTGAATTCATGTTATTTTAATTTATTGGTTGGGGGGAGGGTTCTTAATCAGTGATAAACAACTAGAGATTATGGTCATGAATCTTGTTGGGAACACATCCAGCTAACTGTTTATAAAATGCTTTTATCTTAAGTTTTAAGTAATGTCATTCCTCTTGCATGACCCTGGAATAATGATACTTCATACTACAGAGCAAATCCAGTACAATAGTGAACAGGAGTTAAACAAGTAACTTCAGATGACAAAATCATTTGGCATTATGATTGAATCTTATCAGTGATGTCAATCATAAAACTGGAATAACTTAGGTTTTGCAATGAACTTGGCAAGGCTACATTGTTTTCTTTCCAAACACAACAGCCAAAGATGAAATGGTGTTTTCAGATTCCTAAGTGATCTAACTCTGTATTTTTCACAGCTACAGTTGGACATCTCAGTTGACATTTAAAATTCTTCACTGTCACGGGGTATGAACCAAATTCATCCTGGCTGAAAAAGAATATATGAAGACTTCTTTCAATGAGCAATTACCTTTATTGTTAACATTTTCATTGATAGACTTTATCAAAAGATAAATGAACTTGTCAACATTAAGTTGCTCCTGTTTTGTTCCAGGATGCCCCAAGTCCTAGTGTGATCAGTCTTTTCCCAGAGAATTTGAAAAGATGACCTTTTAATTTTTGTTCAAGTACAGAATGCTAAGCAAAAGTCATAAAACCTCTGTACACTTCAGGTGTAAAATCACCCCGTGTAACAGTCCGGGTCTAGCATAGCTGCTCCCAAGACTTGAAACATAGCGTTGTGACACTACCCAATCAAGTGTAACATCAAAGTCATAATGTTATAATTAGGGCAGAGGTGGCACTTTAGCCTTGAATATGTATTTTTGATTACTGATATCATTCTTCCAAAAGTTCCCTTCAGGTTTAAAATTTCTCATGTTGTTCTGCCATTTCTACGTGTGAATAAAAAAACATTTCTGACCCATTAGGAGTTTGAAATTGTAATTGATTGTGATTGTGACTGTGATAAGCTCCTGGGGGGGGGGGGGGGGGGGCGACTTAAAAA
>JAVJGG010000094.1:5461384-5534001 GCA_035590195.1 Aviceda cuculoides
GGTGGGAGGAGGAGGAGGCGATCCAGGCACCGAAGCAGAGACTCCCCTGCGGCCTGTGAGGAGACCATGGTGGGGCATGGAAAGGTGTGGGGAGGAAGGAACGACAGAGAGGGGCTGCTGTGGACTGACCGTAACCCCCATTCCCCATCCCCTGTGCTGCTCAGGTGGGGAGAGGAGTGGAGGAATGAGGTTGAGTCTGGGAGAGGTGGGGGCAGCAGGGGAGTAAAATGTTCTTGTTTCTCACCATCGAACTCTATATCAGTTGGAAATAAATTAATTTTCGCCAAGTCAGTTTTCCTGTGATAGTGGTTAGTAAGCGATCAGTAAGTGATCTCCATGTTTTTATCTCGACCCCCAAGCTAATTTTGTCCCTCTCTCCTTTTGACAGCTGTTGTGTCATGCTTGCAGAGCACATCCATCTTAAAGAATGTGTGTTGTTTAGAAAAGAAAACCAAAAACAACCCACAGCTTTCCAGAAGCAGGACAGATAGCATTAATGCATTTTATCAGTGCTTTCAAACACCAGTGATTGCTGATGTTTATGATGTGCGTGTAAATGGTTTGGTATCTAATACTGTGAAATAACCATAGATCTGAGTGATAAGAGTACATCCATGTTGAATGAAGGTGCTTGAATGTGGATTTTCATCTTGGTTGCGCACACTGAAATCTAGGGTGGTCAGAGAGAATTATGTCACAGGAAGAACATTAATTCAGAGAGAGAACAGGCTGAAGAATTGTGAAATAAACATCAATAGCGCTGTGTTCCTTCACTGCAGTAACCTACAGGTCGGGAATCAAAAGATTTGACAGATTATGGGCTAGACTAAATGAGCTAAGTTTTCAAGTGTTCTTGGTATAAAATTGGAGGCTCAAACTTGTCATAATATGGCTAAGGAATCAAATCTGAATGTAGATATGTATGGCAATCAATTAGTGACAGTAATAAAATTATTTCTTCGATTACAGTGAGAGTGGATGATGCAGGCAAAGCAGAAGTGGGAGGCAGATGCGACACTAGAAGAAGGAAAAACAGAACTTATTTGCCCAAGGTAGGGAAGAGATCCCACAAAATGTTTAGAAATGAGGGTGATTTTCCTGTGCTTGATCAAATGTAAAAAGCGATGCTAAAAAACCCCCATGTCATTTAAAAATCTTCTTGATATGAATTGGAAACTTTGGTTTGATAGCTTCTTCTTAACTGGCAGGATGTAGATTGCTATTTCATAGGAAATGGAGTGCAATTAGTAACTTTCCACAGCTGAAGACAGTAGTCAGCAGTAACTTTGAGGCTGTTCTGATCTTAGCTGCATCTGAAACATATTCTAATATGTAGTAGCCTTGCTGGTGCAAAATTCCTCATAGGTCTGTCTCCACAAAGTAACTAGTTTTTGCATTCACTGCAATGTTTCTCTCACATCATCTTTGGCAAAGACCACTTGGGGTTTTCCCTTGCTCTGCAGTCCGGGGAATGGTCTGTTTCCTAGGAGCATCTGGAAATTTCATCTGAAAAACTCTTGTTATGTCAGGGCCCTGGGACCTGACAATGCCTGTGATCTTTCCTGGTCTCCCAATGGGGATTTGGAGAGCATTTTTTTGCCCATTGTAGGTAGGTTAGAGGCACATTCTGCAAACCTTTCTGGACTGAATGTCTGTTAAATGGTTTTAAGTGGATCTTACAACCATTTGCAGTCATAAACATTCAGCTTATCTTGAGCTGTACTAATATATCACCCTCATGTGATCTATATAAATCAAGTAAATATTGATTTATAAAATTATCAGTGTTGTTCCTTGCATGGAAAAGCCATTATACAGTTAAGTTCTAAAATTGGTAATTTGGCTTTATAATTTGCAGTTTGCTTTTTGTCTCAGCTATACACTCAGCTCAGACCCTGCTACCTACCCATTTATTGTTTTCTTTACACATCTCACCAGTATGGTTTACAGTTTGGGACCCAGAGATGTTCCTGGCTTGCATGATACACATAGTTTCTTTTTATGTTGTGTGGCTGATTCACAGTGTTACACAATGGGAGATACGATGGTTTGTGTTGACCGACTCTCAGACAGCTACCTTAATATATTTAGTTTAGACTTATCCATCTACTAGTCTGTGCAGAAGATGGCATCTGCTCCCATGAATTTAGTTATTCTTTATCTGATTTATAGCACATGCCTGTAATAAATTATCTCAGCACAGTTGGAGTGCACTGAACTGCAGATTAAGAGCTGGAATGAGAGGGGAAGGCAAGTACTTTGTAAACAGGATTTATGGAATCAAAACTTTCTTTAGTTTTGATTCTATAACAGAAGCTAACAGAAAATTATCTTAATTGCTAACTTTATAACATACTTCAGCAAATTCTTTTCCAACTCCACTGATTTCATATAGTTAATCTAATCTGTGTTCTGTATTTTAAATAAACATCCTGCAACTATAGCAACTGCTGGTCTATCAACTATTAAGAAGCAGGTAGATCAAAGACTGTTTCATCACGTCTGAGTCCAGTGCATTCATGTGTTCATTATTTTTATTAACATTTGCTTCACTGAGAGCTTCGTAAAATGCTAATTTTATTTTGATATAAGTCCTTAGCCTTTGACTTCGGGCAGACAGGCTAGGGCAGAGGCAGTGAATGTACTGCAGCCCCATTCTGCATTCTTCTGCCCTCAAGGAGAGTTATTTTAGCCACTGGTGAAGTATTGCTCTTCAGTGTGTGTTTGTTTAGTACTTAATCTGGATTAACAAACTAGACACCGAGCTTCATGTTTTTCTCTTAAAGGAAACACTAATAGGCTATGCATAGCCTCGGTGGCACAGCAAGAATGGGGAAATAAATATTTGTAGAGCTAAAAGGAGATTTGAGGACACGTGTATTCATGCCAGCACTTAGAGCCCCTCACTACATGACAAGGCTTCAAAGGTTACAAATCCAGGAAGAGCTAAAGATCTCCTCAGTAACCTGGAATGCAGAGAATAACCAAAAATACCATTCTGAGGCTATGACCTAAAAGAACATATGTTGGGTAGAGTAGTTGTGAACTTGATAAGAAATATTGTTGTGGACTTGCTCAAGGCTTAGTTTACAGAGGAATGCTCAGCAGCACAGTTGAATTCCTGCAGGACACATAGTGCCATAGATTGGTGATGGGAAGCATAGCCTGACTACATCCAATAAAGATCAATTAAAGACAAAAATAGATAAAAAACTCTTTTGAGCAAAAGACCTTTGGAATAAAAGAAAGGATAGGCTTCAGTCAAACAAGAATGATGGGACAGGAGACTTTTCATGCTTCATTGTATCTCATAGGTTCAGTTCAGCAATTTGGCAATTTATTACAGTGATACATCTCTCTTGCTAATTCTTAAGATTATTACCAGAAATATTTTCAATTATAGGTCTATAAAGAGGCTGGGGTGAGTTCAGGATGCTCAAACTTCGCTGTTTCTACAGTACTTTTTTTTAAATTTTATTTAACCCTCAGAGTTGAATTAATTTGTGTCAGACATTGGATTCTGGAAAGCACTCATTAACAATGGGTCAGAAATAATTTCTGTTTGTTTTTCTCAAATATATCTTGTGTAAAAGAAATTTAATTTTAGTTAATTTAAAAGTGTTTCTTCGCAGAAGAGCAAATGGATTGATTGACAGATTATCTAAGTTGTTAGAATTGTTTAAAAGGTCAGAAACTATAGCACTTGAAGACATACCATTCTGTTAGTCTAGAAAGCTTTCATCAACAGTGCCCAAATATATTGTGTGTAACTAGTGAAACTAAAAAAACGCATTTACCAATTTTTAAAAGTTGCTCAGTGATTTTTGACGGAGTTTGATGTAGTGTAAAACTGCATGTGCTGTGTTGTAAGAACAGAATTTCCTGTAAGTGCTTCCGGTAGTTCCTGGTTAAGGGAAGCTGTCGTAATGGCCTTTTGCAGGGTGTTTTTTTTCCTCTGTCATGTTTAACGTAGCCACATCTAAGAGAGCTAAGAAAATAAAAGTCCAGACAGACTGTACAGTTACATACAACATCTCAATGAAGGCAATGATTCTTATTTAATCCAGATCATTGTATCCATCTTCATGGTCACTAAAGACCAGAATAAATGGTATTTCTCCTGTCTGGAATTCTCTTTTTCTAGTGACTTGCCATTGTAGCACTTAGATAAATATACCTGAAGCTTAAAAAACAGAGTAAGAGAAGGAGTTTTTATGGTCTCTCACCCTTAAGCTGACAAACATTTATCATGGACAGGACCCACAGAGGTATTACAGCATAGCCTTAGATAAAATATCCTATGTTAGTACTACACAGCAATAGTACTTCTGTGTTTCCTATAGAAGCACACGAGAACAAGCTAGTAAATGCTGTCTTAGTTTTAACAACTGGCCAGTTGTTTTTTCCTTCATTAAGAAAGCAGTAAACACTCATTTTCCCTTTATCATGTCTGTTAATGTAGTAGTGGTGTACAATATGAAATGTTTCAGTCGTGCTCTTGGGAACCTGCAACTCCAAACAAATGGTTTCGTATCTTCCTTGTTTGTAATACTGTGGAAGTTCTGAAATAGTTCTGTCTTAATGGGCAGTTACTGTACTTCTAAATGTGGACATGGAAGCTGCTAGCTACATATTTAATTGATACTGCTGTTTTGGCAACAACTTTTAAGTGAAATGCTAATTACATTTTTTTAAAAAAACAGCCTAGGAAAGAAAAGCAACTTTGAAGGTACTTTATTTAATTCATAAAACAACTGCTAGCTTTGAAATAAAAAAATATCTTGTTTACGGCATAAGGAGTCCACATTCAAGATGTCTTTGAAATATTTAACAAAAATCTTTCTCAGATAAATAAAAGGCTATGGGGATTTCACTGACAAATGTTGCACTGCAGCCTGTTTCATGTTTGGTATTCACTGAGGGATTGGTAGCCTTCAGAAGAATTGCTGTTGTAATGCAAGAAAAAAATTGTGTAGTTTTAACGAATTAAAAATATAGAGCAGAGTGGTACAATAAAAAGGAAAATGGTACCCAGAGCTTGTCAAGTATTCTGTTTTGGTACCCAGAGTCTCAAACAGAAAAGAGAACACAAAAAAGAGCCAGCCACTGGTTAGCAATGCGCATAGTAAAAGATTACAGTGATTTGGGATTTAGCTAAATTTGACTCCAGTTTTCCCTTGTTACTTTATTGAATTCCCAGGCTTGACTATAACTTAATATTATTAGGGTTTTTTTTCTACAAGTTTCAATACCTAGTTCAAGTATTTTACAATGTGTATGTGTTGATGTATTACTCTATGCTTCATTTTATTTTAAAAAGCAAAACAAAAAAAAAGCTTTACTTTACTCAAATGACTAATTTATCCTGTAACCAGTATTTTCCAGTTAAAAACTAGTGGGAAAAAGAAAACACCACATTTTGGAACCAGCACTATGACTATAATATTAAAGGACTAAATGGAAACTATAAACACAAATATGAACTGCCAGTATGGCATATAACGTGAGAAATGAAAAAGTAGCTGCAAAGAAGTAATGGTATTACAAGATGCATATAATTTGAGTCGTGAAATCTGGATAGCTTCTTTATGCACTTAGGGATTCTCTGGGTAGAAAGGCATTCCTACTGCATAACTTTGTTTACCCTAAGTTATGGGTCTACATTGTCTGTCGAGCCTGTATTATGTATGGAAAGAAGGGCTTCCAGAGGATGATTTCAAAAGAGCAATTAGGAGCCTAGCGAAGACTTGCCCTGGATCGCTGCGTAAACTCCTGGAGAGGTGTGACTCTCCCCACTCTACAGGGAGACTAGACAGAGGCTTTTAAGTGGGGACCTGACTTTCTTCCACTCTGCTTTCCTAGGTGCCACTGGGTGTGGTGGTGTACTGAGATTGCCACCCTGACTTGATGTGAGACTCACAAGGTGAAGCTTCAACCTTGCAAGCACAGCTTCTCATGTGGGGACAGTCAACAAAACTGACGGTCATAAGGGCGAAAAATCTGCGAATTTGTACTTGCTAATGTGGGGTCTAGCAGCCCACAAAGTACTGTCTGTGTAAATGCGGTGATGTGGCTCTCTGCGACAATCACACTTAGGCTTCCTAAGATCTAGCTACTGCTTGTCTATGTTTGTGTGTAATGTCACTCCTAAATGTCTCCATATTTGAGTGCAATGGCATTGCCTACCATTGACTGAAGTGCTGCTGGTGATGAACTCCTTCAACACAGATACATAGAATAACATAATTATATGGATATGCCCAAAGAAAGTTTACGTTGCATGCAAAGTTATTGACCTTCTTATAAATCATGTTTAATTAGCTCTGCACTACCATTTGCCTGTCTTTCCCTGATGGCCATGGTATGTGCTAATGGAGATGAATGGGGGGGCATACCACATGCTAGTAATGCGTAAGGGGTGATTGCAAAGAATGGTTGTTTTGTAGAAAACATTGTAGATGTTTGTCTGGATCTGTAACACACGGTAATCCAGGGTTTTAGCAAAGTTCTTGGTCCTCCCGGGGGATTGGCTCCATAATCTCTGAATTAAGTGAGTTTTCCTTCATTAGTGAAAGTAGTTTTCTAGACAGGACTAAAGGACTTTCCCATTTTCGGTGAAAATACTGCAAGTTCTGCACTATGGTCTGTATCACGGCATAAGGTTACAGTTCATGCCATTATTTCCAGCTGTATAACTGATTTCCATGCAGCTTTATTGCTTATATTGAATGTTTCATAATTATAAAGTGAGTTTAGGCAATTCTTCCAGTACTTTCACTGATTTGTGTCAGACTTTCATAGTCCCCTCCAGTCATAGAATTAACTACAGAATTCTGTGCAGAATTCTTAGAAATATTTTCTGTGTTCTCTTAGAAAGAGTGACACTTTTTACATGTTTCAACTGAATCAGTTTTTTAAAACTAGTTTTATTACATTGTTTTTCCTTTGCAGTTCCAATTAACAAAGAGAACGAGGTTTCCTAAAGTAAAGGAGCTAATTACTTTTTGCCTCTTAACCATTTATCTATGAGAAATGAAAGAAATACAAATTTGAACAGTTTTCTGTAAGAAAAAAAAGAGCAGTGGAATGTAGCAGCATGACAGAGACGCTGATTACAGATGGAGTAGAGAAGGGGATTGTGTCAAATTAGTCTCAATCATATGAATTTGAATTTTTCATTTATGTAGAATAGCACAGTAGTGGAAGAAGTATCCTGCAAGAATATTTCTTTGAATCTGTCACTTGGAAACAAAGCTGAAGCTCTTCAGAAGTGCTTGGGTCAGGACTTATGTCTCTGAGATAACACGTTATTGCTAGATGTTTTTTATGTGTGATTAGTAGAATGGAGTGTTACAAAGAACTGTCTTCCACTGTCTTTTTTCCCTCTGCACTTTCAGGCAGTTATGTATACATACATGGATAATGTGCATGTACAACACACATGTCCTGCTAGAGTTTCTACAATAATATGATCACAATACCTTGTGAATGAAAGGTTTGAAGACTGCAATTGTATGGAATATAAAAATAAGTCTGTGCCATACATTACAGTGTAAGACTCAAATATCCATGGGTACATAAGATTAAAAAGTTGATAGTATATTATTATTACTGAGGTAATGTGGATTTAATTCTATAATTATTAAGGTAGCAGCAACATAGCATTAGATGTCTTAAGCATCTGTAATTAGCTTTTAGGCTTGTTTGTGTTTTTTTATATTCTGCCTGTATATAATTTATGAGGGACATAGATTATTCTGATACCCTGGAGATCCTATGATCAATGCAGGTAGAGCTGGATTGAGCCTCAGAAGGTCAGGTAGGTCAGCCCCCTGCCCCAGCAGGAGCAATTATACCTAAACCATGCCTGACAGTTAATTAGCTAGCCTATTCTCAAACCCTCCTGTGATTGAGATTCTACTATCCCTTGGCAATTGATTTCAGTGCTGAACCATCTTGACAGCTAGAAAGATTTCCCTAATGTCTAAACTAAATTTCCCTTGCTGCAGTTTAACCCTTCTTGTCCTATTCTGTGAAGAATAGTTTTGTCCCTTTCCCTTGACAGCAACCTTTTGCATAATTGAAAACTGTTATCATGGAGGGTTCACATCATTCTAAATTAAAAAAAAAAAAAAAAAAAAAGGATTCTTCAGTCTTTTCTTCTGGCTCATGCTGCTCACTGATTTTTCTTGTCGCTTTCCTCTTGGTGCTCTCTGAATGACCTGACTTTGCTCCTCGATGCTGCTACTGGCCTGCTGTGCAGCCTTAGAGAAGCCATGGCAGTCCTCAGCTTGGTGCTGTGTGTGAGGTGGGGAAGTGCCACGGGCCAGTGGGAGCCGCCGCAGACTCCCTGCACTGGGGCAGGGATGGGCACCTGCTGGGTACTCAGGTCTAAAGGCAGCGCCTGAATGCTGGTACAGCAAGGCAGGCTGTGCAGCACACAGCAGTCCTGTGCCAAGCCATGACACCAGCAGTCTCTGCTGGCTCCTGCGCCTCTGCACTGCGTTTCCCTTTGGAAAGCCGACGTGCCCACTTATGGACTTCTTTAGAACACTTTGAAATCTATAGATGAAATGTACTTTGAGAGATGGTGTGATTTTTCTCTTACAAAACCATGGATCTGTAATTTACATCACTTAATGTGACAAGTACAAATCAGTCCACATACTGTATATTTTTAAAATGTTCCTGGTTTGTTATTTTATGTAGTTAGGGCATATTTTAAAAGTATTTATTAGGACAAAATGGTGGCAGTTAGAAAATGCTAGCCCCAGTCGTTGTTTCATTCACATGAAAAGCAGTGGTAGGCCAAAATTATTTAAGTAGGACCTTGATACAGTGAGGCTGCTTGGTTTACTAGCACTTTTTGGGGTTGTGGCTTTTCCTTCTGAGCTCTGTGTTGAGACTTAAAACCCCTTTCTTTCACTGTTTACAGAGCTGAGGTTTTCTAATGGCTAGCTGCAAGCCCACTGCGGTCAGTGGCAATGAGTTTCAGTGATGCTTTTGAGCCCCATCTATTGCTATTTCAGTAAATCAGCTTTGGCCCATTTGTTTCATTTGGAATTGAACAATCCTTGCACACAGCAGGAACAGAAGCAAATTAGTAGCCTTGACAGTCCTTTTCTGATGTTTTCAGCGATTTCTTAAGATTAAAAAGTAGATTGAAACCATCTCAAAGACCAAAGGGAGGACTATCTTCATTGCAGGATTTATTTACAATATGTATTTTTCCAACTTTGCTAACTATTATGCTAAAAGGAGGGGAAATTCAGACTGTGACCATTAGAGCCCAAATTTCTGATAAGTTGTTCTCAAAAGCTTGCTGTAAACACAGTCACAAGCTGCTTGTCTCAGCAAGCAGGCCACAGGAAGGCAAAATTTTGATGAAAGATGTAGGTTGCTAACGGCTGCGGTGTTTGCATTTTCAAGAGTGATGCAGTTTTTCAAACAGGTCAGTCAGCATCTGAAGAATCAGTATCCACTAAAGTTCCTCTCAACTTCACTAAAGCCCTGTGCTGGCAGTTGCATACTTTTTTGTATATATACTTTTCTTAGGGAAATGAATAAAGGGTAGGCAGGGAAGTAGAGAGGAAAGGGAAAATAACAATAAAAAAGTCTATTCCTCAGTGAAATAATAGGGTTAAGCATTATCTCACCATACATGTAATTTAAATATTACAAAAGACAAATTTTATATTTTTCATTTTAAATAGATCACAGATTATCCTGCTTTATTCAAGCATCTGACACATAATAGTAACAAAGATATGAATAATAACTATTTTAACCTCTGGGCTTCCCAGTCTATCTTTGCATATCTCCATTTTTCAACACCTCAGTGTAATTAAGCACCCCAACTGCATAATCTGTTGTGTTGGGTAAGTGTGAGAGGACATATGGTACATTTCTCCTGGAACTGAGCTCTCCATTGCTTTTATTGTTCTGTGTCACAATCTTAATGCTTTTTTAATGGAGTTTTCAGGGGGTGAACACTGTCAGCTCATCGTCTGCTATTCTCAGCATAGAGGAAGAAGAAATATATGCTTTATGGAAGCAGGGCAGAAAATTAAAAAAGGATATCATTAAAGTATGGGAGGAAGTTTGTTGATGGAATGATGCTTCCTGTTCTCAGGCATGACTTCTGCCAGTTTAGCAGTGATTTAGACTGACATTATTTTTCATGATGTTCATACCAGTCGGGTGGCCTGCAGTAAGGACTTGGAACAAAGTCATTCCAGAAAAAACAGTGAAGTAGTTTATAAATAACTGAAATCACTGCATAAGTCATGAATCATTTGGATGATCCCTCTCATTTCACTGCATATTTTCTCACTTGGTTTTCATTGATAGGAAAATCGATGCTGGCTTCTATGGACTCATGATCTTGAATATTTCACAGGAAGACCTTATGGAACAAATCTGTTTTTCAATGAAATAATACATCTGGTTTATTTAGTTCCCTGTCCAGCAAATCACTTAAGCTCTTGACTTCTGTTTGATAACTCACATATTTAAAGTTCTGCTCAAACTGCTGTGTGTTGCTGGAGTGCTGCCATATTTGGTTGAATAGATCTTTAATATATGATCTGTTCCTTTGTTTTGCCTTTTTTGTTGCTTTTCTTTCTTTTGTCTCTCATACAAGTCTTCTTCCCATTTCAGGTTTTTTTTGTTTCTTGAGCATAATAACTCGGCCCCTATGTTTGTAACAGGGTCTAGCAAAACTAAAAACATTTTACAT
Source organism: Aviceda cuculoides (assembly GCA_035590195.1). Lineage (NCBI taxonomy): Eukaryota > Metazoa > Chordata > Aves > Accipitriformes > Accipitridae > Aviceda > Aviceda cuculoides. The sequence continues at coordinate 5,472,123 of JAVJGG010000094.1, forward strand.
TGCTCATGTAATAGATACAGACATCTGGAAGATGAATTTACAGCAACAGGTAAGGGTTAGAATTTCAGGGCACAGCTGTCTGACAAAAAGCAGAAAGTGATTACATTTGGTACAAAGTAAGCACAAGGTGAGAGAGCGAAACAGATTGCTTTTAATGGCTTCATGTGATATTTCTAGATTATACTTATGGAAAATTCACTGCACAAGCTAGCCTTCATACTTGAAAATCACAGGTTAATTAATCAAGCCTAACATATATATGTACAGACACATCCATAATTCTAATACCAACGTTGACTGGATAATATAGGAAAACACCAGCGCTATTGACTGGGCTTGGTAAGTCTGACACATAATTCACTTGCTTGGGCAATTGTATGTAACTAGTGATTACTTCACTCTGAATCAAAACCTGACCATCTCTCAAGTGGCATCAGCTTCATTGTAAATAATTGCTGCAATGAGGCAGAGCTAGAGATATTAAGAACATAATTAGTTAAAATTTGGATTAGAAAATGAACCAACCTAAAAAAGTTACACAGGCCTTCATTTACAGACTGTATGTGGTTAACATTTATCAGTTACACAGACAAAACAATTTTAACAATACCAGAATAATGTTATCTGTACTGGATGCCAGTTCTTAAATATGAATTAGGACATTATCCACCCAAGTTCTATATTTAAGAATATTGCTCTTTTCCTAATGAAGAGGTGGAAGTTCACTGGCTGGGCACCTCAGCTCTCCCTTGAAAAGCAATACTGATAGAGGGGAGACAATATGATGCAGAGGAGAGGTAACAAAATATTCTCCATGGTCGCTGCAGACGGGATAGGAAGTGTTGGGTTGAAATTGCAACAGGAGAGCTTGGCATTAGGGAAACTCTAATGATAATGGGGATAGTGACCTGCAGGAGTGGGCTGGTTAGAGAAGGCAGAGAGGATGGAGCATGCCTTCAGGCAGGGACCTAGACAAGGTGACATCTTAAGATCACCTTTCTGACCTTTAGTGGCAGTTCTGTGACTGAATTCTTTAGGTTGTAACTGCTGTAGGACCTAGGCAGAGAACATGCAAGTATGTGCACGTGTGTAAATGTAAACATAGGTGGAACAGACTTGAGTTTTAGAAATGAAATTACACTTATTTGTTTCATTATGTTCAGTTCATGGACACAGCAATTTTATGCTTCCACTGTTTTGTTGTGTTTGTTGTTTCTGTAAATAGACGAGTCTGCCCTTTTCACCCAGAAGACTGCCCTCTCAGGAATGAAAAGCTTCTGCCATAACTTAAATACCACTTGAAGCTTTAGAAATGCTAATACATGAATGTTTGGTGACTAGTTGCATATGTCCATGACTGGAACATGCCACGGATTGCTTGTTTACCAATCTTGAACCCAGTATTATTTCTTTCTCCTTATATCCACTCTGAATAAATACATAAATACATTGCAGATTGTAAGTGCAGATTCTAAAAAGAGGCACAGCAATGTGGAAGGCCCTGCAAAAGTTTTTCAAAGACGTCCTGGAGTCATATTGGTGCATACATTTATTCTCTGTTTCCTCTCCCATCAGTCTCGGTTTCTGTGTCTTTTGAAGACGTATGTAAGCATGCCTTTGCTATGACCTTGCTTCTGCTTTTCTGCAAGGAAAAAGAAAATATGGAAGTTATTTCAGAAAGAAGAAATCTCTATGTGGGATATCTTTGTTGATTCCTCCTACATCTCTGAGAAGGCTATGGGACCAATTCCTAAACTAGACAAGTCTCCGCTTTGTTTTCTGTAATTGCTTGTTTGGTCTCACCTAACCTAATTATCATCTAACAGCTGGCCTTGGTAAGTGCTCTGGGCTGGCTCAATAATCAATAGAAAAGAATAGGCACCTCCAGAGGATGGCTTATATCATCCTAAGGTAATTATCTAAAATTGGTGGGCTGAATCACCTCTGGTGGTATTTATCTCTTTCCATTGATTGTAGCAAGAGTCTGGGTGACTGGCTTAAACTGGGTGATTAAAGAGATGAATCCTGCTCTCAGGTAATGTTACAAGAGGTCTGATTCCTACAGTGTCTAATTTCTCAGCATTTTGGAAAATCCCCTTTCCTGTAGCTCAACAATAGGTTACAATGGCCTCTTGTATAAACCTCTTTCAGATGCAGTCCTCCACTCCCAGCTCTGGGTACTGCCAGTTTCTGCTCAGTCTTTCCAGCTTGCTGTGAGTTGACGTCCACTTGAGCCCTGCAAGCAGTGCCTTGTGTCATTGCAGCTGCTCCCCACACCTTCAGGGGTGATGAAAAAGGAGGATGCAGTGTTCCAGCTCCAATCCTGAGATACTGAGGTAGAGAAAGAAACTAAGCAACACCACAAAGCTCCACAGTCACATCTGCTTCCCCTTCGTTAGTCCCAAATGCTAGAATAGATGTTTCTTTTGCATGTCAACAAGTTATGGTGTAAATGCGTCTTCACTTAGCCAGTCCTCTGCTAGTTCTGGTGATCTGATTTGCTTCTCTCCTCCTCCTTCTGTACTCAGTCTCTCTTATCTTCTCATGGGTTGTGTTTACAGGCTACTAGTGCAGCTTTTGGATCAAACTGACCCTCTTCCCTAATACTGTATGAATTTATCCCAGTTAAGTGTAGCCATTTAAAAGTTAAATGCTTGTTCTAAACCAGCAGTCTGCATTCCCTGATAATCAGCAGAAGAGATATCACTAGAGGACATTTGACTTGTCTAAGTCATGGTCTGACTTGCTCAGCACATCAGCCTATCACCTATAGAGCAAACCTGTGGTTGCAGCAAGTTGGAGCAGCTACTGACGTTCAGTAACTTACAGCCTGAAGTGTACTGGGGGCTAGCAAGAAAGGTATGAAAGGGACTTTTGCTCTCTGTATCTTACTCACATTTTCTATTCTCCTTCTCTTTGATGTAGTTCCCAAAAGATTTGTGAAAGAGCCTAGCTTTCATGTTTCACTGTTCATGAGAGTTTATGTTGGAAGGGTGTTTTTTCTGTCCACAGTAGGTTATCCAGTAGAACACCATTAATTGTTTTCAGTGACCTACTGTAAAGGTAGTGACCCAGAGCAGTATTGCCAATGTTGCCAAACATCAGTTGTGTTTCTGCTAGACCATGTTTCAAAGGTTTGTTCAGATAATTTGTTTTCAACACACATGAGGAAGAAAATATTCTCAAATTATTTTTTCCTCACTCTGGGTTTTCTTGCAGATTTAAAAAACTGGACATACACATAAAAGCCAAAAGAAGTTACACAGTCCCTGTGGTAGATTTTTATCATCAAATATTGCCATGTACCACAGCAATCAGTTCTTACTGGTGTGTCTTGATGTTTCTGAATTTATCTGACTGAAATCATAGAATCAGATTTCTAAATGCATTTTGTTTCTACATGCGTTACATTATAAATCAGTTTCATTTTGTTCTTGATGTTATCCTGCAGCAAAACACAGAGAAAACACTCAATAAATGAAATTGCATCTGTCTGATGCCAAAAATCTGAGTAATACTAAAGGTCTTCAGCTGGAATATATCGATTTCTGCTAGAAAGGTTTTTCAAACCTTCTTCCCCCAATAAATTCTGACTGTTATTTTAGCACAGATAAGATAATACTCTCAAAACATGATTGCAAGAAAATCCATAAGACTGGTATGACAAACCCAGTGTACTTCAAGAAATTATTTTTTTCCAGCCAAAACAAATATACAGTGTAGTGTATGTTATCCAAATGGCAAGACGAAGGAATTGGATTTCATGAAGTAAAAATCTACCATCAGCAAGCTCATATATTTCTTAGTGGCATCATTGGGCTTTGTAAATTTGGACTTGGGGGATCATAAAACCCCAATCTGTGTACAGTGAATTTTCTACTGAGCAGTACAGCATTCAAATTCTGAATATTTTCACCAGTATGTGTAATAATAGATCAGTTTGTAATGTTTAAGTGACTTGGTAAGAAATAAGAGGAGGAGAATTAGCTACTAAACTTGTCAGAAATATATATATTCCAAGTAAATACCAGGAGAGGGGAAAAAAAAGAAAGACTGAATTTGGTGCTTTTCCACAGCAACTGCACAGTGAGTTCTATCAGATTTACAACTTTCTTTTCTAATATGGAAGCAACACTGTTAATCTTATAAAGGTAGGATATTAGGTAACTTGCACACAGAAGCATTTTCTGAGCAGCTAGCACTTTGGGTGCATGTTCAGTGACATACTTCACTGTTCTGTTTCTTTTTCAGTAAATTTTTATCTGAAAGTCAATTTATATTTATTTCTTATGTCTCATGTATATGTGTGCATAGTAAGACTGTAGTAAGTTGAGAGTTCTTCCATAATAAAGGCTAAAATTGCCTTCTACTGGCATATTCTTCGATGTCTTGGTTGTTTGAAACTGATACTGTTTTTTCAAGACAAAAAAGAATATTTATGTAAGTTCTCAAAATTTGTCAAAAATCCTGCTTTTACAATCTTAATTTTCTTACATAATTTTGTCTCAGTTTAGGAAGAACAAAAAATCAGTGTCATATCATTTCCTCAAATGTCATCTAGCTAAATCCCCTTGAGAATTGATGCCATTGCTCTGGGAGGCTAAATATGAAAGAAACAAGAAAAAGGCCATAATACTTGTTTGCATGTTTCACATTTCAACAGAAAAAAACATTTCTGTTGAAAATAACTGCTTTCAGCTAGACTCAAAGATCTGTGGTGTTTTGTTTTTCACTTATCAACTCTCAGAGCATAATTAGGCTGTGCCAAGGATGAATAATTTTGCCATGTAACCATCCTCAGCTGGAAATTATAAAGGCAAAAGGAGTTCTTGTTATAATCCTGAAAAATCTTCTATATAACTAGATTGTAGAGCTCATGCAGAACAATAACTGATGGTAGGCAAAATTCTTTACTTGCTGACTATGTTTTCTGAGAATTCTGTGTGGTCAGAGGTGGTAAACTGTGCCTGGCTTCCTCTTGATTAATATTCGTCATCTTTGGCTATCAGTGTTGATCATGGAATTGAGTATCACTTAATTTATAAAATTCTAAGTGAACAATTATTGAGTTCAAATCTGAAATTTTGAGCAGCATTGATAGGAGAATTAGCTATAAAAATATATGAATGCCAAGTAGAAAAAGAAGAGGAGAAAAGAGGAACGTGAGACAATGTTCAAGTAATTTTGCTTGAAGTTTACTGATAAAAGATATGATAAACCTAAAAGCGATACTATTCTAAAAAACTCATATTCCACCTCTTACATAGCTGGACCACAGATATTTGGTCGTTGTTATTCTCTCCGAGTAGCTTATCTTATGTTTAGCTAATATTTTGAATAGTATATTGTGATTGTTAAGGTCTTTCTAAAAACTATTACTTTCAAAAGTGGCCTTTTTTTCCTCCCTGCTATTTATTTTATAGACTCCTTGGACTGAAAGCCTCCTGTGAAGTTTATTGTGATTTCAATAGGTTTGGTATTAAAATCGCCTGCATTTTGAGTGTTCAGGGTTAGGATTCAAATAGACAGAGCAAATAAACTACAAGAAATAGCACCATGTGTTACAAAGCTATAAAGAAAATACAGACTTCAAATGCATTGACATTTGCGTAGATACTGAAAGACTCCATCATGGCTCTGATTAATTCTAGCAAAATTACCCATTGTGCCAATTCCTGCCAATATAATAACAACTATTCTCTCCCAAGATAGGTTTTCTTATTGGCTGTTTTGCTGTTTTGAGGAACTGGGAAAGTCATTGGGTAAGTTAGGTTCAAACTAGATGGCTTTCATAAGTGTGCTTCTAAAATCAAATCTTTGCTTTAAGGGATAAAAAACCCAAACCATTTCTTGGTCTGTTTTCGTGATCTCTGGCTGTTTCAAGACAAACCAGGTGCTTTGAATACGTTATTTATTTTTTTTATTTTAAAAATTACAGACAGACCATAATCTGGACTGTAAGCTGTATTTGGTAGCTGTTCTTTACAAACTTTTATTTATACATACTCCCCATTTCTAAGAAAGTTGCTGAAATAGCTTTTCCAGGATGCAGTAGAAGTGCTACACTGACAGAAAATCACAAATCTCACATGGACAATGGACAGAGAGAATCTTGAAAAAAATAAAATCCTTATTGAAATAAGAAAGTTATGCTGGCACAGGAGAAGCAAGTGAAAATAAGGCTTTTAGCTCTCAAAAACATCCTCAGATTTTCCTGTGAGTTCCATTTTTCAGTTTAATAGCTATGTGACATGTACTTGACACATCTCTCCTGTACTATAGGATGATTTTCCATCTTTATTTTCTGGGAAATATGTCTCTCTAGTGGAGTTACATTTAAGATAGATCCAACAGAATCTGTATAATTTTGCATGAAGAAGGATTGAAAAAAGCTGCCTAAAATTCCTTCTGTTAAACATTGGTTGGTGTGCATTGTTCTCTTTAAGCAAGAAACTAGTTTGTGGTTTTTTGTTTTTTTTTCCAAAGGTGGAATTTATAGCAGTCTCTCATGCAGAAACCATATTGCGTTCTTTGGATGAAGCTCGGAAGTGCTGTCTAAGCATAGTTTGGAGAACAGATCTTAGCGGAATTGCATCCGCATACAGTGTTTCTGAATTTGGCTATTTGTTTCTGTGTCTGTATTTCTAGATGTCAGTGTTACATTTGGCTAAATGGCCTTCAGGTCTAAGAGTTTCTACTGCCTGAGAATTGACTTGTTTCCCCTGCAGTTCTCTCTCTTCATCTGGAGTGAATAGGCAAAGCCCAATGATAAATCTTTGAATACTTAAAGAAATAGCAAGTGTATTTGGCTCCATTATTATTTTCAGTTCTGTAGTACCAACTTAATATTGCCAACATAGTAATGCTTTTTCACAGCAGAAAATAGTGCAGAATAATTGGTGAATCACTGAATAATAGCAATAGCAGTTGTAGCCGTGGAGTTCTTGTTCCAGAAGCAAGGCCAGTTGTGCAGCAGCAGGTCTTGTCTGTTATTAAACCAGCTTTGCGGTGATGCATGGTAGTCAGAGGGTCTAAAGATTTTAAATCCTTTGAGGAAAATTCTGTATTTGTCGCTTAAGCTTAGGAAGTCAATGTCTTATTAAATCTATCTTCTTTTCCTCTATAGGCTCTGTAATCTCTATTTCAAATGGTACTTTACAATATTACTGGTTTAGGTTAGTTTTCTTATAGCCATGGCAGTCAGTGTAAAATTTCTCCTCACACATTACACTCAGTTGAATCAGTGGCATTATCTGAGACAAAACAGTTTTTGATGGGAGTTCAGATAACACCATCTGTTATAGAAGCTGCTTTATGAAATTTTACCTAGCAAGCGTTTATTGTGTATGTATAGGATATACTAAGTGTGTTTGCTACTTTTTTTTTTTAGGTTCTTGTGATCTTTTATTTGTAGGCTGGGAAAGAAAGAGATTACAGGGGGTTTTTAATGGTCTTTAAAAAAGTTGAGCAAACATATGTAATTACTTTGTAGGGAAATACTGCTTAATTAAAACACAAAATCATTCTATTAGCATACGCACCTGCTGCTTATGTGGTTCATTTCTTCCAGAAATAACCAAATTACTGAATAGAGATTGTTCTGTAGTTCAACTACCTAGAATGTGTGCTTCAGCGTTTTGTCTTGTCTGCCTGCTGGTGATTCATTGTTGGCTTAAAAATAGTTGCACTACATGCAGATAGAGATCTGCTGGGACTCATCTGCCAGCTGTGAAAATATACAGTTTATCTTGAGTGTTTAAGGGGGAAAAAAAAAAAATACCCCAAAGCCCATATAGTTTTCATAGATGTTATCTGTGGGGGAAACTTGCTTTTCAGATTGGACACGAAACAATATCTACTTCCCTCATGCATTATGCTATCATCCAAAAAGTGTGGGAAACACATTTTGTGGAAGGAGCTTGAAAATGCTTTGAAAAGTTGTGGTTGCTGTACAACACTAAGGTTTCTTATTACTTAGGGGCCTTCCAATGTATTTTGTTTAACTTATTATAATGTATCTGTCAGACAAAATACTCCTGGAAAATTTGAGTATGTCCCAGTATGTGCCAGGAGTGCCTTTTCTGTGCATGTACGTGATAGCATTGATCTGAACAAGAATTAGACTTGTTCTTGTAATACTGTGGGATTTAATTAATATCATCCACTCTCACTTTTTTTTTTCCTTTGCAATTTCAAAGTGAGTCTAACATAAATAGAAGGGAGCAGACCAATAGGGAATGAAGTTTCATTTCTTCCAAGCTATATACAGCTGGTATATATGCTTTAACTGAGGCTCTATCTCCTCTGAAGAACCTTAAATAAAGAGTACAAGAGGTATGGCAAGTATGAAGCGATCCTTTCCTGATGCTTCTTTCCAGTTTCTGGTCATCAGAACTGCAGAGATCTCTGGAGCTGCTGGTTGCATTTAGAGTACTAGATGTAATAGCTGTCAGTATACCGTCCTCCTTCAATTCGGTGCACAAACTTTCTACAGAAGGTCTTTCTCCTTATTTATTGCTTTATCTTCTTTCCATACTGAGGTGCATTATGTTTTCTAAACAGTTTGACTTAGCTGTTTCCTACAGATTTATACAAGAAAACAGAGGCAAAACCCCGCATGTGTAAGGTTCTGGTTTTGGTAAATACATCATACACCTCTAGGGTTGTGAAACTATGAGTATGCCAATGTCACCCTTAAAATTTACCTTATCAAAGTTTGTATTCTTTCTATCACATCCTCCATTTACTAAATGGATCTCTATCTAGTTATGATTGCAGTAGCACGACAGCCAGCTATGAAAAGTAAATTACCTACTGAATGTAGTTTAATATAGGTATGTTGCAGACCTCATTGGGGAAATCTAAGTACAACATGTAAAAGTGCTTCATATCCCAGCCAGTCACCCCAGAACTAGATTAATAGTTTAATCCTGGTCCACACTGAAGGCCATAGAACATATTAGTACCATAATCATCACTTCAGGATATAATTTAGCATGTCCTTGGTTTTTAAAGCTCTGTGTAGCTTTGATGTGGATACTTCAAATATTGGCACTTTCCTATTGTCCCGTTAAAACAACTGAAATCAGCTGATAGACTCAAAATTTCCATTTAATACTGGACATAGGGACTAAGCCATTTCTGTGAAGGGTACATGTCTCTAGGATTCAGCTTTCACCACAGCTCAGGCAAAGGCACAGACCTGCACTTCTTAAGAGTGTTCAGAATCCTGATTTTTTTCTGCTTAACTTGGTGTTTCAGAGTATGTGGAATAAAAGAGGAATGCTGGCATTGCAGTTGTTTCTTTGTGGAGCATGCGTTTTGTCATTTGGGTTTAAGAAAATGCTAAAGTTTTGGAGTTGTTTGTTGCTTGTGCAGTGTAGTTGGAGATACAAAAAAGTCAATCTAAGAGTTTGTGAATTGTGTATTTAAATCAATCAATGTCAAGACTGCTTAAGCTCTCTGAAAAGCTGTTTCAGGTTAATTTTTTTTTTCATGAGCAGCACATTAATTTCACTTAGCTACATGTTATTTGCTTTAGCTGATAAAAATTCCATCTGTAAGGGAGGAAGTAACATTAAAAATGTCATTTTATAGAAGACTTTAATTTAAAGACTTGATTTTCCAGTGCATCTATTTAATCCTCATCTAATTACCCGAGTATTGTTGACTGTTACGAAAGCAAGATTAAATGACTTGAGTCACACTTTACATGACTTCATACTACGGAAAGTATGAACACAATCTTCCTTTCGACATCTCATTGGAGATTGCATAACCCTCCTGATCCATTTTTAAGAGACCTTTCTTCCCTGTTCTTCATTTCTGTAAGAGAGAAAGCAATCAGGAACAGCAGCATGAATTCTGGGTAGCGCTCGGTCCCTGACAGCTTCACTTCTCTCCAGTTAGTTAATGCATACAGTTAAACCCTTCACATTTCAGGTTATCACTAAACTCCACAGTGCTAGTGAAGTATGAATGTATCTCTTGTCCCTTCCTCCTCCCTTCCCTTTCTGCACCTGAGTTATGTTGCAGTGATGAAGCCAAAACTTTCAAGAAAGGTCCTCTAAAGAGCAGGAGATAGGGCTTCCTTGGGAGCTAAGACAAAGTTTTCACGTATGCTGCCAAAATGGATTAGAGCCTTTGAAAATTTGCCTAGAAAGTAGTGCCAAATTTATCCTTACACTTTGGGCTGCAGCCTTGTTAAGAGGAAAAAGCAATAGGAAGGTGTGGCACATAGTGAGATATGATAGGGGAAAAGCATTTTCTTATTCAGAATACTTGCTGATAGCAGATGATTCAAATCCCCTTTTAGATGCATGTATAAGATGGACAAATAAATAGATAAATACCTTGCTCCACAAATGTCTTCCAGCCTACCCTTTTTCTAAGTACGTGGTATGATAGTAATTAAGCCTATAGTTACTGGAAATTTAACAAATGTGTCTGCCTCTCACACAGAGGGGCCTCTAAGTTCAAGCTTTGAGGTGCACAAGTGAGCTGAATTTTATGATTTGTACAGAATGCTTTAAATTCACTTTGCAAAGGTTGAGGGATGTCATTGTTTCATTGTTATGTGGTATTAATAAGGGCAGGAAAGTTTCTAGAAAAAGAGTAGGAGTGAGGTAAAATTTATTATGCAAATTTGGAGTGTTATAACACTGAACAAAGTATCAGGAACAAAAGTAATTGAGGGAGAAAAGAGGGACGGGGACGAATCTGATTTAGTAGGAAGAAAATAACTAGTGAACTTTTTAATAGTATACTTTACTCATCGACAAACTCCAGCTGAGGATGATGCTGTACTGCTGAAGTGGAAGATGTCAGAAAAAGGTCCAACATGTGATTAAATAATTATGCATGAGCTTTTCTGTGCTTTGCATTCTTTTGTACTGGATCTGGTGCCAGATCTGGTGGGCCTGATTAGAGTTTGGAAATCCAGAACAGGCTTGTGTTGTGCTCTCAGGTTATTCATGAGTTCCATCATGATTTCTGAGGCTTCCTCTTGTTCAGCAGGATTGATGAACAGATGTACATGGTGTCTCCCTCCCCAGCTAACTTCTCATTGTTGAAGCTGTCACACGTAGATAATGTCAACATTAAGCATCCTGGCATCCTGCCTGCTGCTGACATACCACAAAATATCTGGGTAGTAGTCAGGCTGACATCTGCACATTTGCTAACTAGCCAAGTCATCCATTTATCCAGTGGAAAAAGTGGAAGTCTTTAAAATTGCAAGTCATTCTGCACCTTACAGTTTCCTGTCTTGTCTACAATTTTTCGTCATAAGTGCTTCAATGGAAAATTTCATAGGCTGGATTGTGATCAGCAGAGGCCCCCTCCCTTTGAGGTACCCTGCATATGACTGAAGGCTTTCCTGGAGGAAGGAAGAATGATCGTGTGCTTCAGATGTGGAAAAGTCTGCTCAGATGTCCTGAAATAGGTGGGGGATTGTAGTCTAAGTATGCAGAAACAAGACATGAAGCCTAAACTTGCATTTAGGCCTCCTGAGTAATCATAAAAGGGAAAGACTGATTTGACTTCCAGCAGGTAGTTCATCCTACCTGTATTAGGCATTTTGGAACATAATTAAGTGACCTTTGGAAGTGCATTCCCTTCATTAGCTTTTGAGGAAGCTCTAATGATTGGCTTAGGGTAGATGCCTAGCTCTTACGTGGTAGCTTTCATTGAAATTAAATCTACCCTTAAGCTCTCTGTAACTGAGATCTGTACCTGTAAGTTAAAGACTATTCTTTGGAGACTGTTCATCAATTACACCTGAGGTTCTCAGGTGTTATGATCATGGTAGCATATAGAAATACTGTCTTTCTGGTCAGATAACTTGATATATGCCTTGTGAAATCATTGCTTGTGATGGATACCCTAGCAAAAAAATAGAGGGACAAGCATGTTTATTGTGTTCTGAAAAAACATGTCAACAGAATTGGGTAAAAGATCACCACTTATGATACATGATCATAAATCACCGAATAGATCCATCCATCATTATACATGTTAAATTCTTTTTAAATGTTGGTATGTTGATTTTGTGGATGCCACTAAGGCTGTCCTGTTCTGTTGGTATTACTATGACTACACTAGAAATGATAGTGTGTCAAAGGAGGAAATGTGAAAAAAGATAGTAAACTGACAAAAAGTTAAGGCATAGATCATTGTTACAAGTTTGTGCCAGAGGGAGAAAGGAGACATGTGCTGTGCAAACACTGAGCATTCATACACAGGAAAATCTCTGAGCAATAACTCTCTCCATGCCTTTGGTCTTGGGAGCTGAGATGCTCTGAGACAGTGCAAGATGCCTGTGCGAAGGTGCCGAACCTGCTGAGTCAAGAGAATTATTCTGGTTTGTGTCTGTCTTGTCCTCTATACACACCTTTTCCTCCACAAGGAGAAGGCTGAGTCACCAAGCTGGAATCTTACCGAAGAATTCATCCCCAAAACACTAGGTATTTTGAATGTATTCAGCATTTACTTCCTATTGTGAGGACTCTCTGGGGCAATCTTTGCATTCAGTCTTTGGGTCTTTAGATCCATTTGTTTTTATTGTTTCTCATAATGAAATTACGGTATAAATCTAACATATCTAGGGTGGCATATTTATTCATGCATTGAAGACCACATTTCTTGATGTATTTCCCTCGCTCATTGTGTGGCTAATTCTCTACCTGTGACTTGAGAGGACTCTCTTGGGGGCACAGACCAATTCTGCACAACACTTTTGACCTGAACAATGTGAAAATTTGTTCTTTTTTTCCTGCCCCTATTTACTGTTTCATTTCACTGGCTATAAAAGGCAGGGGTAGATCAGCTTTTTCCTCTCCTCGTGTAAGAAAGTTGCCCAAGGTAATGTTTTAGTGCTGAAACTGACCTGACTCTGATATACAGGTTTAATGCTTTATAATTTTCGCAAGGATAAAGTCTATCATTAGGCTCCAAATTGCATTGAATTGGAGTTGTATAACGCTGAAATGTTTCTCTGTTATTCCTCGCAGTGTCATGCTCTGTAAGTTACTGTAGAAGGAAAGTTACCCTTAGTACCTGTGTTTGTCATGGTGGTGCCTTCCTTTCCAAAACAGTTTGGATAGTTTGTCCTGGTATTTCCATCCTGTATCCTCTTGTGTGCATGTCTCAGGTTTGGTAGTATTGGTGATGTGCTGAACTAAAAAATGGGAGCCAGGCTGTTTCCTCAAGTGACATGACAGGTTTCAGAACACTAGCTACAAACTTGGCTATGAATTTTTCTTTTCAAACCACATGTCTGTATTAGTCTGCCATGCAGGAAGCAGGAGGTATTTTGTAGTCTTTTGTATACTGAATTTTCACATGCTGGAGACTGCATGGAAATGCTTTGTGGCTTTTGCTGTTAAATGGTGTTGAATAGAAGGCTACTGCTGCTGTTTGGGAAAGTTTTTACTCCAACCCACAGTGTTACAAAAGTGCAAGTTTCCCTGTGGCTTTGCCAGTCTATCATTCAAAGACAATGAGTCCAGCGCACCTCTCATTGGTGTCAGAAGAAGCGAAGCATAATGTACAAGCAGTGGTAGAAGTGGTATGACATTATTCCTGGAGCAGAGATCCAAGCTCATCTGTGGTAATTAGGTTAAGTTTCTTCCAGTTATTTCAATGGAGCAAGAGGCTGCAGAGGAAAGTGTGTTCCTCAGCATGCAGAGAGCTTCAAAACCCATAACAAGGTTGAGTGTTATATCTGACTTCAGATAATTCAACCAACCTTCTCACCTTTTACTCAAACATAAGTATTTCGAGCCTTCTGTCAATATTAGATGACCCTGTACAGCATATGATGTCAAATTGTGCCTTACTGTAGATATTCAAGGATCCCTGACATACTTGAAATTATTTTAAGTCAACAAGTAAGTATGATTCACCCATTAAGTCTGTATTTCTCTTAAGTTAATTCATAGAAAAAATATTCTTTCTTGTTGAAAAGGGAAAGCTCTAGTAGTGATTTATGGCATGTTGACTTCACAGCTGTGTAGTTCCAGTATTATCCTTTATTGAAGTAAATGTTGGATTAGAGATACATTTCTTCTTAGAGATGGCAATTACTGATTTGTTTTATGGTGTGTGATGTAGTTGCATACAAAGCAGTCTCAAAAGGTTACATGCTGTATGTAATAATCTTGTGAAACTGCTTTCCCACACCTTATTTTGGCACTCCCTCTGCCCTGCTGGATGTGTGAGGAAGGTGATTTGTTTAAAGGCTGTATTATGAAATAGAAATGACAGGAGATAAACCACCTATCAGCCTGCATGTCACTTCCAGCAAAAAGATGATCAGTTAGCCAGAACCAGGTTCATGTCTGAGGCTGTGATGCTGGTGTGTCTGTAACGTAGGTTCTCAGAATCTAGGGGTGGACCCTTCATTTCCCACCTATGGGCTAATGAAATCCCTTTCCGTAGCACACAGGCTCCTACGGTACGTGCTAGCTGGTTTCACAGGAAGTCTATAATCTTGTCAAAGTTTTGGGAAGTTGATCAGATTTTTTCTCCAACTTATGTTGTCAAGCATCGCTTCACCTGTTTGATGAATGCAGTATCAGGAATGCATGTTTCTGCAGTTACCCGCACCCCTAAGCAGAATATCTGTTACTGCTTCCTTCCCTTCCCCTCCCCCCCCTCCCCCCCCCCAAATATTCTGGTGTTTTCTGGCCATTTGTACAGGTTATTTTTTTTATTAAGAGTCCCAAACAGCATAAGAGTTTTCTGTAAATAATCAATTGATTATTTGCTTTTCTCATAGCATCTGATGGACAGGTTTTCTTACATACACATTTCCAATATCTCAGCTGAATGTGGTTGTGTAAACTCAACTGTTTTGAAGGCAAATTCAGAAATTAATTTTGTTCCAAATTGAAAAATTCTTCAGTAATCTTTTGGCTGGTGCCTGTGCAGCCCTCTGATTAAATTAAAGGTTTTTTTAAAGATTATGCTGATTGGCTTGCCTTCTGTTTAGATTGGTTTATTTCAGGGCTATAAAGTCTGGAGGCTACTCTGAAGCCTGTTCAGAGTGGGGAAGAAAGAAAGGCAGTATTGTCTTTTCTCCTGTGCACATAGATCTTTGCTTCAAAGAGAAAAACACTTACTTACCCCATGCAAAAGGGCCCAATTGCCAACTAAGCTATTGAGGAGAAAAACATGTAGCTGAGTTGAGTGATCTCAAATTAATTGGGCCCGATGTCTTTAATCGGATAGGATTTCTTAAGGTGTCTAAAGCAACCTCAGATCTATTAGTAAGTTTATTGGGAATCTTAATGAGTGGGATCTGGTAAACAGGTATATTGGTAGTCTGGTGACTGTCATAAAAGGAGGAAATGCATGAGCAGGAGAAAATTCAGGCCAGTCTGCTTAACTTCAATTCCTGAAAAAATACTGGCATAAATAAACTATTTGTGAGCACCTCTGAGACAATTAACCTCTGAGAGGCGATCAATAAGAGGCAGCATAGTTTTGTGAAAAGTGAATTAAATCACAGCCATCTGATTTCTTTCAATGATAATGCAGAAGGCCTTCTTAAAGGAAAGGCAAATGAAGTCCTATGCTTAGATGTCAGCAGAGGTGAAGCTTTTGGCAGTGTTGCACATGGCATTCCCATAAGGAAAATAAAAGAACAGAGATAAATTAATATAGGATGGATGCAGCATCCATACTTGGGAGCAGCTGTCTGTGGTTCTCTTCTAAAATGCAAGGCCTCTTACAAGCATGATTCCTCCAAAGTCTAGTCTTGGATGATTTTAATGGATGATGGGTATGCTGGAATAGATAGCACGTTTATGCAGTTGCAGATAGTACTGGTTTAAAGGAGGGGTACAAAATTAAAATTCAGTAGCAACTTGACAAGTTTGAAAAACTGCCTGGCCTTAAATGAGAATACAGTTCAGTGAGAAGTGGTAAGCTATTACACTTGGGCAGGAGTAATCATCTGCTCAAATTCAGGCGAGGGGAAGAACAGTAAGCTACAAATATGCAGGAAAGAATTTGGAGGGTATAATGAATCATAAACTCAGCAATGTCAGCCTTTTACAGGAGAGGCAAACATCACAATGGAAGGCTCAGACAGGACAGCATAATCTGCAAGAAGGCAAGTGATGTGATCTTTTCATGCTACTCACAGTGTTTGTAAGATAGCAGCAGCACTTGGGTTTGGGTACTGCACACCAGGGAAAAAGGGGCTTTTGGAAGAAACTGAGGAGAAAGAGTAGAACGGCAACAAGTTTGGAAGAGTGGTTTATTTAGTTGGGAGTGGGCTGACAAAAGCCATTATAAGATATCAAGTATGTAAAAGCTTACTCTAAATAACATAATCTCTTTTCAGTGCCCGCAGTATGTCAGATTACTAATCAAGGGCTTAATACGCAGCAAACGTGATACAAGTTTGACATTAGGAAAAAACTTTAATAGACAAAGAGTAATGTAACACTGGACTAGGCTTGCAAATGAGTTGGTGACATCTTCATTACTTCTTCACTGAGAAAAATGTCTTCATCAAAATTTTGAGGAACGGGACAGACAAACATTCCCAAGGAGTCATTTTGATTGCAGTCGGTCCAGTCTCAAAGCAGGGGAATAGGCCAAGCGGCTTTTCAGACATCTCTTATGTTCCATGCCTCTTAGTTGCAGAGAGACACTCATTTTCAAATACATTATATATACACTGAAATAGCTTATTCCAAAATCCATGTGATTGCATCCTTTCATCTCTCTTTTGTAAAAGTATAAATTTGGCTGTTAGAGTGAACATTTTTGTTTAACTTTTTATGATAGTGCCAGATGAGTTGTTCTTTTTTCTCTTTTATACTCTCTGAAATGTATTTTGTGAGTTTCTTTTATGCTATATTAAAATTGCTAAATGTTTCTAAAAGCTGTGGGTTTTTAAATAATTTTTTTCTGGTAGCTTTAGCTGTGCAGGTTTGGGGGTTTTTTTACTTCTTTTTTTTCCTGTGTTAACTTTTCTGTTGTTCTAGTGGATGTGCGTACTGTTTTCAGCTCCATTGGATTTCAGAAAAGGGAAGGAGTGGAGAAAAGCCAATGCGTGATGTAGTATAACCATTTGCCCTGGCTCTTTGTGACTTTCTTTTAACAATTTCTCTTCCTTCACCTTCCTTCCCCAGATGTACTACTTTTCTAGGATACCGCTTTGATATGTCTCAAAATGTTTTTTAAAAAACAGTGGTGACCATCATTAACTAAGGATCTTGGCACTCTTGGCTTGCCCAAAGGCTTTCTTATACTCTGAATTGCAATGGTGTATCTGTCATAAAGAACAAACACTGCGGAAGTTGCTGGCGTGACTGTGAACAGTAGATGTGACAGATCCATAACACTAGCAGTGTGCTGCAGCTGTATTAGTCATCTTACCATATCAGCAGTGAAAGAAACAGGCCTTTGTGAACATAAACCATGAAAGCAGATGTTCAGATACGATTGCTAAGTGGGTGCAAAATGCTGATCACATACATACGCTCTGAAATACTGTAAATATTATCTGATGAGAAAATTATGACAAATTAACATTTGTACAGACTCACACTGCTACTGTAATGCTTTAATAACAAAAGACTACAGTGCCCACAGTTTTCTTCCCACTGGAAATGGAATAGAATGCAGCGTATGCTTTCACCAATAGAAATTAAAAGTAGTCTGACATTAATTATTAACATTTAAATCACATTTAAAATATTAAATGCAAGAAAAGTTACATTATTTCCCTGGGAAAGGTAACTGCTTTCAGGGTCTAATGACAATAAAAGTAGCTTCAGTGCTGCTAGCGTTCAGGGCTTCTTGCCCTCCAAGGGCCCCAGAGGCCCTCAAATAGCTGGTAAGGTGTCCTGCTTGCAGTGGCACTGAATGGGTTTTAGAACAATTCAAACATCTTTATTTCACCTAAAACATTCTAACAGTGGTAACTGGCCAAAGGATACAAAATGTTCTCCTTTTTAGAAAAGTCAGGATTTAAGATACTCCTGTGGGATATATCAGTGTTTTTTGGTAGGGCTATATCTGAGTGTGCTCTCCCATTGTGTGCTCTGTGGGTCTGCATGTGCCTCTCATCACACAGGTGAAGAAGCTGCTGAGTAAAGGGCTGCAGGATGGGGAACACAGACAGTATTTGGTTTACATGGCTTTTAGTTCAAAGACAATTCTTTTGCTTAGTTTACCTTTTTTTTTTTTTTTTTTTTTTGGTACTGAAACAACAATACAGTATGAACCCCTACTGTTTCTAGATAAATAGAATTCAATAATTCAGATACTGTGGAGGAATGCCTAGTGATTCCCTGTACGATTAAAAGTCATTAGACCAAACATTTGGCATTTTAGTGCACTGAAATCAGAGACATTAGATGACGAGGAATCTAGCTAGTGTGTCACTATCTCAAAAATCATTATGGGATTAATTAAGATATGCCCACTCACAACTTGAAAAGCAATCAGTCAAGAAAAGGAAAAAAACCAGTCTTGGTTTTGCAAGTACTGTAAGGCAATATATTTAGACATCTGTGAGGATCTGTAAAAAGTGGTTCCAGTTTCCAACAATGCTGGCCTCCTTCTGATTTTTTGAGATGAGTATGAACTGTAGCAGTAAAATAAAATGTTTCTGTTGGAATTGCTCTCAGGGTAAGCACTCAGTATTCACATATTTTGTATTTACCATAACAAGTAATTCACTTATTCATTCATTCATTTATGAAAGGGCTTTGCTATTCTATATTCATTACGAGCTCCCTTGGCTCAGTTTCCAGTTTTATAAAGGACTCTCATGAGAGATTTCAATGATAGCAAATACCACAAACTGCAAGGGAGCCATTCCTTGTGTTGCCCTCACTGCAGGTAAGGTCAGAAGCAGGTAAAGCTTTATTCACATTGGACAAAACACTGATAAAGTGTTTTCCATATCCTCAGGAAATGATAAAGGAGTTGTTGTTTAGATACCATTTTGTTTTGTAAATAAACAAATGAGGGTATTTATTGAGTTTTCAGTATCAGCACCTGATTTGTCTTGTTTCTTCTCTAAACTCAGCTAAAACAATGTTGAGCTTTCTTAGTTTAAAAGAATATTGGGTCTTGGAGCCCAGATTTATATCAGCTGTTTCTGTATGTGGCTTTGGGTGGCTGCCAATAATCCATATTCTTCAAAGTTAATTTCCCTTAACTGTAGACAGTGGCATGGCCTGCAGCATTATGGAAATATTTCTCCTTTTTTTGCATATTAAGGGAGCTTTTAGAGCCAGCATTACTCCCATGGGATCTTTGCCTGTGACTCTTTAAAGAGAATGTTTCTTGGACTGTTCTGGAGGTCTTCTCCCACCTTAATTGTATTGTGAAGCCAAGAGAAATATTACCTCTGATAGTTTCTGTCGGAGAAGCTAATGAGATTGTTTGGATTGAAATTGTAAGAGATGTTACTGGCCTGTCAAATAGCATTGGCGGACATGAAGGGTGCTCACACAGTCATTTTCCTTGGAGCAGAGCATTTTTCTGCACTTTTTCACCATGTTCTCCGGAGGTTACTCTCCAGTCTTAACAAGTACCAATGTTCAGAGAGGCAGGTGAGGAAGAAGTGCCAAACTGCATTTCCATCTTATACTAATTAACTAAGTGTATATCAGGTATGTGTTACCCTCACAGTACAAATAAGCTATACTGCAGCAAGTGGCAAAGAGCCTTAAGAAAATCACCATTAACTAGTTCACAGTGTCTGGCATTGGTTTTGTATTCGGTATATGAAATAAAGCCCTGAATGAATCAGTGATCAAGACTATTTTCTCTAGTTTTGTTAGATGTATCAGACTGAGCTATAAATACATTCGGTGTGAATTCCCCTAGTATCTTTATTTTCTTTGTTTGTTTACCAATTGCTCTAACGATCTGTAAAGGATTAGTCAGTGGAACAGGGGCTGTAATCAAGATACCACTTTTCTAATTGGCTGTGCTGACTGTCATACAGTGCAGCCATTACCGCACCTGTTTATCCTAGCTTAATCTTGGAACAACTTCGACAAGACAAATTGAGAGTCCTTCTCCAGTGTAAAGTGTAGCCAGGGAGTTAAGGCACTTGTCTAGGAAGCAGAAGACCAGTGTTTAAATGCTTGCTCCGCAGCCATAAGAGAGAACATTTGAACCAGGGGTTTGTTCATGACCTAGATGATGTTATTCCTATGGAGAGCATTGAAGTTTCCATGTTCATCAGGCCTTTTCTTTCCAAATTTTTATTGCTGTTATTAAAATGCATTCAGCTGATATAAAACAGGGCTTGGGATGGGAGGGGAGAGGATTGGCTAATCTGCTCTTTCCAGTGTGTTTGTTTTTTATGTTAACCTGGAATATCGTTAACTACAGGTGAACTTTAAAAATAATTTATTCACATAGTTGTAGTTTGAAGGCATTCAAAGTGGCTGTTTTCACATTGCTTAAAAGGAAATATTATATCAGCCCAAGTTCATTGAAAATTTGCTGGAGTTTCATCTGACAGGTTCATGAACCTTAGCTACTTTGTCAGCAAACTTGCCTTGGTTTTCAACCATGTCACACCATTTGACATGAGCAGACTATTTTATGTGTTTGGAGCAGATAAAAAAAGTTTCACCCCTATGCCCTGCTGTATTATCTGTATTAATTAACTTACTCTGTAAACAAAGATGCTTGTAGGTGATCTCTAAATAGTCCAGCAGAGAATATTTGTTAAGTGAAAAAATGGTAACCTAAAATGTGTAAGTTTTTTGAAGGCTTAAACACTTACAGATATTTGCATAAAAAACCTATGCAAATCCTGCCCTGCAGAGTGTGTGTTATTCTTACATTATTCAAATTACAAATTCACTGTTAGATTTATTTAAGAAATTAACTGCATCATCAAAAGCAAGAGAGATGACAACAAATGCACAGGTGAAGCAAAGTCTTGTAGAGAGGTGTGAGGGGCTGAGACTTGTAGCAGCATGAGGTCTCAGAGTTGCAGTGCATGAGCAATGAATGTCAAGCAACACAGCTGGCCTAGCTCACCCAGTACCATTCTTTTTGAACTCAATTTCAGAATCCAAATTGGACAGAAAAATGGGCACACTTAGAGTAAAATGCTAGTCAAGTCAACACTGAACACCACCATGGTTTTCTGATGTGAATTGTAAACAGCACTACAAGAAATAGTGAAAGTAAAAGAATTACAAATCCATAACATATGAGAGAAAACCATAACCATGACTATCTTTTATTCAGGTTTTATGTTTGATTATAAACAACTGATTGCAAGGCTTCTTTGTACAGAAAATCACCTTCTTTGCATGAATAACTTAGGAAAAGATAACCCTTTCATTGCTGCCCTTCAACATGCCTTGTATTTTATAGTCCTCAATTGTTTGAGAAGCTGGACCATACTAGCAGCGTTTTCTCAAGAAGCTGGTGAGGAGGCTAATGCGATTGCTGGATTTGATGGAGAGTGAGCAGCCTAAATTACACGCTTTGTTGAATGTATTGGAGAAAATAATATTCTTCGTCTAAAACTGGGAACGCTTCTTGACTATCATGGTTTTGAATCACTTAAATACTTTTTATTCTTCTAATCTAGAAATTGTAACTACAATTTAAAAGACGACTGCAACTTTCCCATATATAAAAAGACATAAATGTATATAAATAACAGATTTTTACCTTTGTTTAGGAGAATGCTTATATCCCTCAAATGTGTCGAGAGATAAATGCTCAACATTTTCATAAATGTCAAAATACATTCTCCTGAGTCACTGTCAAACTCAAGTTTCAGTCTTAAAATAATTTGTGAAGGAATTATTTGGATTATTTCTTTATCATAGGAAAACAATTTTTTTTTCAAAGAAGGTTTTATCAAATAACAGCCCTTTTTTTAACTTTAAAAAAAAAAGTTCTTGTGCAGATACTAACTGTAGCAAATTTGAACAGATGAGGGACTGATTCTCGGACCAGGGGCTGTCAGGCATGGGCTGGTTTGCACCTATGCTGTGTAGGGGAAGAAGCCTCTAGAGCAAACTGTCCACATCCACGCTGCACAGAGTTCTACCCTGGCTCTCCCCATGTGGTTCCAAGATAGTAATAATTATTATTTTATGTGTTTCAGTTTAGTGTCTGTAACACTGCAAGATACATGTTGCAGTCTACCGAGGTGTTCTTATGGCACAACTGCAGGAACACCCACTTCCTGCACTGTGGTGTGGCCTGAAGACTTGCAGGAGTTTTAATGTCCACAGATCATACTGGAGGACTGTGCAGGACAGAGGGACTTAAACCTCATGCATTTCTGGCCATACCATCTTTTGGCAGTGATCCATAAGTAAACTAACACCAGAATTTGCCCAGGTGTTGTGGAGAGGTGGCTGGAACAAGCCAGAGTAGAGGCAGGGACAAATCATCAGTTGCGTAGTCAAGGGCCGTGGTGTTGTATTCACTCCTTAGCCCTCTCATTGAGCGGTGTGGACATATCCATTAAGATTGAGAAAACAAACGCTTTCCAGAAAGAGTTCTTTCAAGCAGAAGAAATTGAGGCAACATGATAATGTCAGTGAAAAAGCTGGTTTAATGTTGTTATCCCTTCCTGAACTACGTGGGATGCTTCTGCTTTGATGACATGTTTGAGGGTGGATTATAGCTTGCCAGTGTTTAAGCTCCTTGGTTCAGTTAAAGCTCCATGGCTTCTCATGGTTATCACACATGAAGGAAAGTGGGCACGCTGATTTTGAAACAAAATGGTTGGTATCTGCAGATGCTTTTTGAATGTGCCAAAAGAAAAAAAAAAAAAAAAAAAAGAGCAGAAGACAAACCCAGAGGCATTTTTCAACAGTTTGGCCCATAAACTTTTCAGTTTGTGAAAAACATAGGGGACTGTGAGAGACTCTAGATTAATTTTAAAAACTTGGCATAAGAGATTCAGCTTGCATAAATTTAAAGGTAATGTGCACTGGCAAAAACAATCCAAACCTCTCATGTTGCTGAGCTTTAAACTTTCCTGTTCCTCTGAGAAAAAGAAATTCTCATTGTCACCGGTAAACTAGCAAAGCAAAAATCTCTCAGAATACGTCAACAGTAGGAAAAAGAAAAAATTAGATCTTCAATTTATTAGAGAAATGGAAAGCAATGCAGAGAAAGTTAAAATTTGATTGTCAGTGACAGTCATGAGCCTTTGCTTGGAACATGAATTCCCCGTTAAAAAAAAAAAAACAAACCAGAAATAATTCTGAAAAGATCCGGAGGACAGCAAGGCTAATGTTATGTTTTGAATTGCTTGCGAGCACTCCTTGCAAGTCTTGTCTTAAACGGAATGAAAGAAAAAAAAAAAACCTGTATTAGAAGAATCAGTCATAATTCAGTGTAATTGATGGCAGGTAAAGTAAAATAAATTGTAGAAGTATTTCATTAGAGTACATATAGTCAACTTGTGAAATTCGCAGCCAGATAGGGTGAGAGCTGAACATTATAGCTGAATATTATTGCTGTTCTTAGGATAAGACTAGTGTAATTTTTATGGCCAGTAATCATATTCATAGTCATGTCTATTAAGACATATAGAGAATCAAACTCAATGTAGTAGACTGTAAGTTGCTTGCCACAAGTATCAGCAAATACTTTTTTTCCATCTCTCTATATAGGAAAGATAACATAAGTTGTCATTACCGCTGAACTATTTACCCCTTTTATTCCTGCTGTCAACATTTTTTCCATATGTTTATACTGTCCAGAAAGGAGATTGTTTCTCAAAGAAGCTGCAAGTTTTTCCTGTGTCACATGATTGCAAGTATTTTGTCCAGTCAAAAATGCAGTTGTTCCTTGCCAGTTGTGAACTGTGCATTCAGTCATACAATTAAGGACAGTTTGTTTCATGTGATGGAAGGATTGCCCTGCATTAGGTGAAACTGCCTAAATCTCCTGTTGCATTTGGTCATGTCATGCATGGGACACAGGAGGTGCCCCAGTGATGAACTAGATGTGCATAGGCGCGCTTCGTGATATGACAAGGGAGTATTTGCATTTTATTATCAGATGCACTTTCTTGGTCGTGCAGAAGAGAAAAGGTGCAGAGCACTTGAGAAAGGATCCAAAAGGATCTGTCAAACCTCTTATCTGTTCTTCATTTATGCCAGAGCCACCCATTATAAAACGGACAGCAAGGAACAAGCTGCAGGCCAGATGACCTTGTCTGCTGTGTCAGATCCAGCCAAGGTAGCCCACGTGGTTTCATCATAACTCCTGTAGGGAATGCTTAGACCAGTGCTATATACTACCATACTGACACATTTTCCTGAGCTGTAAGGGAACGATGACAAGGATAGGTTCATGTTCATATGGTTGTTTTATTTTGTTTCACATTAAAAATATCTAAAGGCAAAAAGCAAAATCATCTTCCTGAATGTGTTTATGGAGGTTGGGCTTTTGCTCCAGTAAGATTTATCTGCCTGTTGGATTTTACTGTTGCTGTTCTCTTAAGTGTTTTAAGTTACTGGACTATAGATTTACTTTTCCACCTTTTTAAGGAATACTTTTTTCAGCAGTGAAACATGTATGTTCAATTATTAAACTTGATGGTTCTAAACTGCTAAACTTTGGGCTCGCTGAGGTTTGAAATGGGTGAAGATCAAGTGGCTTTCAGAAATACCCCCTTCCTACCCCACAATGTCTGTAGACCTACAGCACTGGATCTTGTACTTGTTTGGTCTTCCACATGCAGTGTGGAGCCCTATACAGCCTTGCTCAGTGATCCAGGGGGCTATACCTGTTTTTAGTATACTGTTCACTTCTAAATAATCCTTGCAATATGAAATGAAGAAACAATAGTATTAGCTGTCATTCAACATGGCTGTATATAGGAATGGTTCATATGGGGAGATGATTTTTCGCTTCTTCAGCTTGCTTTGTATTTCTGGAGCAGTTAGGAATAATGATCAGTGAATTCATTAACAAACTTCACATTGACTCTGTATTACATACCAGTGAACGGTAAATTTGGTTTCTCTTTCAGTCAATCAATAAACTCAGAAAGATGTTCTGTTACCAGGCTATATGAGGCTTGGAGGGATTAACTTGCACCCATGAAACCATTGTGTGCTAACCCTAAATACCCACAAATGTAATCAACACTTCTTCACGTTCCATATGAGCATTCAAACTCTTACCAGATTCCCCTACCTAATCACCCCAGTCCCTCTTCTCAAAATTCCAGGTGTTAACAGAATAAAACATTCAACTGAATAAAGGGATGGTGAACAACAAGTAACATACTGAATGGATAAGTCCAGTGACTCAGTTGGTCACTGACCAGTGACCATCCTTTCAAAGGGAAATAGGAGCGTTTGTGTCTGTGAAAACTGGACACAGTACAGCTTAACTGAGAAAGAATCAGTGTTCTTATTTTGTAGTAATGAATTATTATATATATACTGAAAGTTGTCTACTTACGCTGTGATTTCCTCAAAAGTTTCTCCAGCTAAAGCCATACCTTAAATAAACATTTCCACAGAAACTAGGTTTTTCAACCCTAGGCCTCTGCATGCCTCCCTGAATTACTTTAATTCACTAAAAGAAGTTCAAACACAGCAAAATATTTAAATAAAATATACCACTGTGTTTGCATTATAACATTAGTGTATCATTAAGACAATAAGCATAACCATATCATTCACGTGTAGAATGATGTGCAAAAAAATGCTGAAGAATTCTGTAGACCTCTGCTGTAGTTAACATCATACATTAGTAACTGTTCTAAAACATGCTTAAATTTGTGACTACAGTACTAAATGTACAGAAAATAAACATTTCAAGATAGTGGTATGAAATATAATTAAACTGAGCTTGTGACCATGCATTGAAACATGGAAAATAACATGAAACAAAATTAAATTTCCTGTGTTTTAGCTTTAGTACCACCCATTAATATTTTTGTGTATTTCACAAGAGTTTAAGTTGTACTGAGCCATAATTGCAATACATGTTACATGCGTAAATACATATTTAAACTAAATTCACTTTGGGACAAGCTTTGGCTAAGAAATCTTTAAGCTTGAGATAAATTGAGCATATGAGCGCGTACTGCAAGTCAAAGAAATTCATCATTTTGTTTGACTAAATGTCAATTCTTTCTGGAGGATTGAAATGGTTTTAAGTTGAAGTCGTAAAATTATGAGAGGGTGATTAAAAGATTTGCTGTCATCAGGTCAAAATTTAGAGAAATGCTTTAAGGTGAGGAATATATTTTCAGGTCAAGAAACGGGGGAATGGTTGGATACTTTTCCATTCAAGTACAATTAGTATTTATGAATTATTAATTCAATCATTTCATTTGTTGTGTATTAATTTGAAGAATTATGTGAAAACACACACATTTCCTACTTCACATGATGTGAAGGCCACTGAAAAGTGGTTACTTGTCCAGGAAGATACTTCAGCAAAGAACAAGGCCCATGGAAACTTTTCTAGTTCAACACAAAAAATAAAGAAATGGAGGAGCTGTAAGAAGTCCCTAGTAGGTACATGTCCCCTGCAATAATATTAAGCCTTTCTTTTACCCCTTTTTTCCCCCTCCAGCAGGGCAATTCTAGCCTCAAATCTCATCGGTTGTGTGATTTCTCTCTATTCTTGTGGCCCGGGTCATTGGGAAAATGTACCAGGCAGCACCAAAAAAGAGGTAGTGGCAGAAACCACTGCACCTCCAAGTGCACAGGAACCCCACTGTTTTGCAATTCATACAGTTAAAGCAGTCTCTTTTCTTGCAGAAATATCAAGTTAGCTATTTTTGTTTTGTGATCTTTAATTCGGAATAGACCCTCAATGTCTTACTCTCTTTGGTAGAAAGTGATTCAGTGTCTTACGTATTATTCTGTGGAGTAGGAAATCCTCCCTCCAATCCTGCAGCCGAAAGGCTGAGAGTGAGTGAGCACCAGAAGTCCATGATGCTAGCAATGAGGGAGGGAGGTCCATGCGTTTGACCAGTCACGTCAGCATCTTTTCCAAGCTGAGATCAGGGCTTCTTCCTCCTGCACTGAGAGTTGTCAGCCTGTTTCTATGGTGATCTTCAAGACACTGATGGATTTGCTGTGGTTATATAACATGTTCCCAAAAAAATCAGCTTAACTACTAGGATCTTTGAACACTGTCAATATTTTTGAGTGTAGCCTGGATATTATGACAGTCAATGGGTTTCATCTACTTAAATGTGAGCGGGTATTTAAATAGAGAGAGAGGAAGATGATCTGAGGTAGGCTTTCACCAGGTATACATGTTATCTGGTGACTGCTGCCTCTGGGCTTATCCACTGTAACTTGTCCTGCTGCAGGCTTTGCTGTAAATCTGGGTGGAGAGTTTCTGGAGAGCGCAGCTTATGCATGTTTTCTCTGATGGATATGAACCATGCAGTGCATAATCCCTGGATATTCCATTTTACCTGGCTATCTGATTCTTTTTTGCTTGCTGGGTCCTCAGAGTTATACCTTAATCACACAGATTACACTCCAGCGTTCTCCCTATACCTTTGTGAGAGGATTATTTCCTTTCTTTCTCTTCCCTTCACTTTACCAATACTTGTAATTTGATTGTAGTTTGTACTGTATTTGGGGCAGGTACTTTTTTTAAACCACGCTCTCCTTCCTCCACCTCCTTCCCTGCCATACACACCATCTGCCATTCCTGGATTTATTTTGTTTCATGAAAATGTCATCTTTCATTTTAAGCAGACAGACCTCTCTGATTCAGGTGGATACTGCTCTGAGTTAAATGCCAGGGAAGGGAAGCATGCTGTGCAGCCGTGGGGATGTGGCAGCGTCCTGCCATGTGACAATAGATGCCACACAGATCAATGCTACTGAAGGGGATGCTTTGCAAAGTCTCCTTGTCTCCTGTTGGTAACTCCCTGTTTCCCCGGTTCTAGCGGTGACAGAGGAAAAGCTCAGAGAATTCAAACCACCAGTAGTTGTTGTCATGATCTAAATTGTAAGCTAAGTGCTTGGATTTTGGCTGTCTTTGAGGCCTTTTGCCTCCAAAATGCTTGCTTGCTCTGCATGTTGTCCTTACAAGGTCTGGCTGTATGTGTGAAGTAAACGGCTTGGTTTATATTTAAAGTACAAATTAATCAGTGGTCATCATGACATATACTTGACACACTAAATGAACTATGTGGCAAGTTACTGTTTTTAGCTGTAGTTAGAACTTCTTAACATGGATCTACCTCTATCAAACTATTAATTGGGTGTTCCTAAATTGAATGAATAGTCCTTTGAAAGGAGAATGAAGCAAGATCTGAGAGGAAATACAGATGGACAGATGAGACAGGCATATGTTTCCTTAATATATAGAGACCTCCCAAGGTCGCTGTGAATGTGCCACTGGGTTAGATGGCCCATAGCCTCACTAAATATGGCTGCTGTTGTGCTATTACTTTCTTAGCAGATGCTGTGTTCAGTATAGTAATTATATTTCTGCACCTTCTTCCTTATATGTACATTTAAGCACAGTTTCAGTACTCTTTTACCAAAACTCAGGACCATTGTTTCCAATAGCACTGTGTGGCTGCCATGATGTGCCATCATAATTTAACTTTCTAAATTACCCAGTTTTGTACATTTAATTAAATAATCTTTTCCCTAGTTGCCTAAGAGTAAATACGCTGTACCTCTGACACAAGAGGGCAATAAATACAGGGCCAGAAAATCGTTTCGTATTCCACATCACCTGCATTAAACATACAGTCTTAAATTAACCTCTAGGTAGCCTCCGTAGGCAGTGGAAGGGTAACTTTTCTAAAGGACAATTCATCCCACATTAAAATTGTTCTAAGTCAGGTGAATTGAGTTGCCCTTTCCATTAAGCAGTGAGCAAGTCTGAGTGAGTAGTTCTGACTGAATGTTTAATCTATAGATGGCTAAATTAAGGAAGAATGGATCTGCTTGTGGAAAAGAGTGAAATTAATAAGAATATGCAATTGAACCCTTTTACACCTCTTTCTGGGTAAGCATTGACCCATGATAGTGACTTGGGAACTGTTAAAAAAAGGAAAGTCACACTGGCACCAATGCAGCATGGAGAGAGAACTTTCTCCTTCGCTGCTGGAAACAAGGGGTGTAGGGAAGTGGTAGGAGCTGTGGGCTGCAAGCAGCTCCTTCAAGGTGAGGAAGAGCTGACTGCCAGACAGTGTAGAAATGCAGATGAGCAGAGAAGTGTGAGCGAGGCTTTCCACCCCTCACAGGCACGTGCCAGGGCAGGGAATGGCTGCAGCCAAATGCCTTTTCCCCTGGCCTGGCCTGTCAGACTTACTGTTGCCTTTTTCCTCCATACCCCACACGCTCTGCTTTTTTTACACAGAAAAATGACAGTTGCCTAAACTTTCTTGTGTTTTTCAATGAGCTTGCCTGTCTTACCAAAATGAGAACCATTAGCAGAGGGAGCTGCTAATTTTCCATGGAAACCAGTGGAAAAGGAAGCCAGTTTCAAAATAATCTCTCCACATACACTTGCAGCATCTTGAGGCCTGTTGTCTTTGTTTCAGAGATGGGAGACCAGCTACAGCGTGCTCAAATGACATGCTTGGTGTCCTCCAGTATCGAGAGTAGGAAGCTGAGGGCTTGAATCCATGCCTGTTGTCTTAGTCACAGCTGCTGCTTAGTATTTTTGTGGGTTTTGGTCGACTGTTTTAAACATTTGTGGGTTTTTTCGTTGCAGTATATGCTTCAGCCTGCATTGTGTTTTTTCTTGCAAATGATATGCACACAGCCATGAATAATAATATTACTCATTATTTCACAAGTAACTAGATCATGTATTGAAATGGGGGGATGGGTAGGATTTAGAGAAATCAGGAAATTGTCAGTTACTGGTTTTTATCATAAAGCAGAAAATGAAGCCTTGTCAAAACTGAGGTCCTGTCTAGACTGGAAAATATTTCTTTGGGTATACCCAAACTGGATGCGTTTTGCCCATAATGGCAAAATCTCCAGGTATAAGTACCTCACCTGGCAAAGAGTACTTTGCTAACATAGAGTACATGTGCTAGCTGGGCAGGTTCCTGCCATGTGAGCGCTGCTGTGTTGGTGTCAAAAGGTTCGTACTCGTGTTCAGGCAGCAAAAAAGTCATACCTTTTAATTCACATTCTGTGTTGGAAAATGTACTTACCCCATGCAGACCAGGCCTTAGCTTTACTCAGACTGCATTTTGGAGCAGCCTTCCCCAAACCTTATTTGCTGTAATGCTGCAGCTGCTCTTGTAAGTGATTTCAGCTTTTCTCCTAGTGATAATCATGAAAGAAACAGGTAGTTCTTCCTACAGACTGCTGTTGAACTTTACATCGGTCCTAGGTAATTATTTATATAATAGATTTTTTTCATGTAGCATACTTTAACAAAGTGCAGAACAATGATACCAAGGAAAAGAAGATGGTATTCCATTTATGTTTTATCTTTGTCACTACATTGGAGGATAAGAGCGATGGTGCTGTACATCCAACACTGTAAACAACTTTCACAGCTTGTTAAATGCTGAAAAGAAGCTTGGGAGTTTAGTCATTTACAAAAACTGTTGTTTTTATAGCTGATAAAATATTTTCTGCTACAGAACACACTGGAAATGCTCATTTTCATATGCTACTTCAGAACCAGAAAGTTGCAGCTCCATCTTTTGATGTTATTACAGTGATGCTGAACTTAACTGCTAATACAAACTTTTGTCACTAACCCAACTCTGGATCGTTGTCCTTGCTTTTTGTGTGATGGCATTGCCTATCCATGTCATAGCGATAAGATCTATGTATGCACAGTAACCAGTGGAAGAAGATGCAGGCTTTGACATTTATTTTTTTTTTTTCCCCAAACAGGGAAATGAATACCAATTAAATATGTGAAAGCTTAATTTCAGTAGTGCAGATTACATAAGTGCAAAGACGAAGTGAGTTGTAACTAGTCACTTCAAAATAAGCACAATTTTTATGCCAGGGCCATTAACTCAGAGGTACTAGGTAACAGCTGCAGTGATTGGAGAAAAAGATCCATGATTATGTGCATTGAGAAATCTCAACTGACCGGATTCTGAAGTGGCATTTGCTTTTATTCT
This sequence comes from Aviceda cuculoides, assembly GCA_035590195.1. NCBI lineage: Eukaryota > Metazoa > Chordata > Aves > Accipitriformes > Accipitridae > Aviceda > Aviceda cuculoides. The sequence continues at coordinate 5,503,207 of JAVJGG010000094.1, forward strand.
TATTGGTAATAATCCCTGTAATAATCTGCTAAAAAGAACTTGTTTTCATTTCATAAGTAGGCGTGGTCAAAACTCATTACAGTGTAGACTTTTGACTCTGCTGATGGCTTTTGTTAGTGCTGGAGAATCCAGAAGAGTCTTTGTGTTTGGGCTGCTCTTCTCTGATTTACATTGTACATATGTTTGATAGAGTTGGTGCAGGATTAGTGTTCAGGCCACTTTCTATTTTTCCTCCAATTACACTGCTTTCTTTATTTTTTTGCTCACTTAAGACTGATTATTTTATCTCCTGCCATTACCACAGAACAGTTTTTTCTGTGTCTGATTGAATCTTGTTATTGATCCAATTTGAAAGAATAATTTTGGTAGTCTCATCTAAATTTTTTGTATAATCTTGCTTTTACTGAAGCTAGGAATGTTAATCCATCTGTCACTTCAAGGTTGCATTGAAAATGTTTCTCTCCACCTATATCCTTATCCTTGTGTAAGCTTAATGATGTGTAGATATTACATCGCAGCAACTCTCTCTCCTACTTTTCTAGTTGACTAATAGTCCCGTGCCCTGAAATGCCTATGTTCCCAGTTCTCAGGGAGCTCAGCAAAAGTGGCTGGGCACACAGCATATGATAGGAAATGTTTCACAGTTCAAAGTGAGTAAGGGTTCTGGAAGCAATGCAGGACACTTTGTTTCCTCTGGATTCATATTTTCAGGCCAAGCTTCTATATCAATGAGGAGCATTAATGTCAGATTATTCTTCTACCTGACTCCCTATTTGCATAAAATTTGTACAAACCTTAATGTCTTTTGAGTCTCAACTTCTCTTTCAGTTTGGTTGAAATCAGATGATAGATTTTAAAATAATCAGGTAGAAAATGCCAGTGCAGGCACCATATGCCATGATCACACAAGCTTTGCTTCCAAGCTGAGCTAAAAATGACTACTGAAGGGTAGTGAGACATAATTACAAATCTGAGTGAGATCTGTCTGCATTGTTTCACCATGAATGTGGTTACTGCTAGTGCATGTCTGTTTGTCCCTAATGTGGATACTATTACCAGGAAACTTCCTGTAGCTAACTACAGCTAAACTATGCATTCACTGAGAATTGCGACAAGTGTGGTTTTTTATTGTTCAATATAATCCACCATCAAGGTAATTTGGCTTTTTTCTGCAAGTCATTAGCATAATAAATTGCCTAATATGCATCTTTTATTGTGAACTAATTCATCCTTTGAGGGGGAAAAAAGGCAATTGCTAGTGTCAAATCCTAAATTAAGATAAGCTTGGGAACATATTTGGCAAGATAATGCTGATGAAAGTGAGAATCTGAACTCCAACTAAACCAAAAAGCATTGGCTTAGCTGCAGCATTTACAATAAATAAGCATACTGCTTATAAACTGCCTTGTTACACTGTTCAAGTTAATGAACAGTTTTGTTTTTCAGGTTCAATACCATGGTCTCTTCGCACTTGTTGAACTGTTTTTCTCATAAGTCTTTGTCTTGTCAGTTTGCACAAATCTGATCTTAAATGAGGTGAGCAGTGAGGCTGTGACTTTGCATACATCCTGCAGGGCAGTTCTGTCATCTTTATCAAATATACTCACACCTATTAAAAGTAAGCAGCAGTGGTAAGACTGAACCAATATTTGATTGCCCTTACAATTGGCAGTGCATCACTTTAATTAATAAGAAGTCCTTCTTCCTCTGTTAATCTTACCTTCCACCTTCAAAAGCTCAGCTGAGCAGCACTATCTAATGGAATACATAATAACTCAATCACAGGGAGAGAGCTATCTCCTCGGCTGCTTCGCAGCATCTGTCACTACGTTTGCTTGATATTTGGAAATGTAAGAATACATTATAAGTGGTTGAGATGTCTCATGAAAGAAATCACCGTGTACAAAGCTATTAGAACTTGTAAATAGAAGTTTCTTCTAAAGTGCTCCCTGTCCTGCGTTCCCTCTCAAACAGGGAATTAACATGCACGGAAAGGCTATTTTAGCTCTTCAATTGAATGCTCCTTCCTGGGGTATTGTTCATAAGTACACACCTAAAGACTCTCTAGAAGACAAAAAAACCACAAATATTTTGATGCACCAGAGAAAACTGGAAAATGTTCATCCATTCTTATTTTTAAAAAAATTCTACACGCCGTCTTGCTTTTTACTTAACTCCTAAGCAATAATTCCTGTCATATAATAACCATCTCGTTATTGCATTACATACCCAAAAAGCTCAGAAACCCCAGGTGCTTCAGGTTCAAGTTCATGCCACTGTTTCAAATATAAAAAGGTATGTGCTTCCTTCTGTATCTCCTTTAAAAAATATATCAAAACGCAAGTCATATGCCCAGGGCAATTAGCTGTTTCCCATCCTGCTGGTCCTAATATTGTATAAAGAAACACTGCGCATAGCCAGCCGCCTCTGGTACCTTTAACACTGTATGCATTCCTCTTCAGATGTCTGGGGGCTATGAAATAATAAACCTTTTATTTCTCTTGTCTTCCCAAAGGAGGAAAAAATTTCTTGACTAATAGCTTTCTTTTGAACAAAAAGCTCTTTAAATATGTTACCTGTACAGATAACAACCTCTCATTTAAAATATAAAAAAAAATAGGCCTACTTTTACTTCTATTACTCTCTTCCAAATTCCCCCCAAAAGCAGCAGAAAGGGTTTCAATGAGAATACTACCTTTTTCACTGATACATCCAACCTTTGGAGGATTTGGGCAAGGGGTTGGTGTGCTGCTTTGCTTCTATTCTGACCTGATTGTTTAGTAGTTAAGTAAAGTTAAGCATTTTTTAAGGAAATCACATCTAATATCTGATGGTTAGTCTACAACAGCACTACACTTTCAACGCACTTAAGTGACTCCTCCAACTTTGCATTTTGGTGGAGAAAAGATCACACTTCTCATCCATTTGCACTTAGTGAGTCACCCAGCTGTTACACTTCTAGACACAAAATGGCAAGATGAGAAAGAAAAGCAAAAGCAAAATCTGCATGCAAGATCTGTTTGCAAGTTACACTGTTTAATAAAATGACCTTCACGCAGAGAGAAGAAAAACAGTGTAGAGATTGTCATTAAAAATCTTCATTAATAGAAACAACCATGCCTGCAATGCTTTTATGAAGGTTTTCAGCTGAGTTCCTGTAACACACTGCACCACTGCTTTTGGCTCTCACTTACCTATTTCCTATATGTAATTTTTCAAGGCATCTGTTTATCCAGCCTGTCTGGCTTCAGTCTCCTCTGGGTCCTCTCAGGTTATTATTCCAGCTGGGTGGGCTCTGATTTTTCTCAGTATTTTTGTCAATGAAGCTGAAGGCTTTCAGGACAGGTATTTTGTTTAACAAGACAGTTTAACAGTGATGTCTTGCTTAAAACTGTCTTGGCGGCTCTTTTGTTGGTCCTTATTTATCCAGAGTAGATCTTACAGGCAGTCACTTCAAAATTGTGATGCAAATAAGTTCTTCATCTGCTTTTACAAACTCTTTACAATAACAAAGTTTATTTTTTGTTGTATTTTGTTTTCTTCCCTGAGTTTCAGATTTATCCCTGAGTGACTATTCTTCATGTCTTGTCCCATGCAAGATTTGTCACTATACATATATATATATGTATATATATGTATATATAGCATGTGTGTATATGTGTATATTATATATACATATAAGCTAGTCAGCAACCTGCCAGACTATGAGGACTAGAGTGCATAATAGAAGTGCTCTGTTCCCTGAATTTAAAGGAAATACAAGGAAACTAAACTGACCCCAAAGGAAAATTTGATTTAAAAAAGGAAGAAAACCCTGTAATACTCTAAATGATTCCATTTATCCAGTTTCCATTCCCTGCAATGAAATCCATGTTGACAGATTACCCTGTATGTAAAAAAATAATTTTGTCAATTGAGTAGTGGTCACTTACCTGTTAATCACAGTTGGTTTTCCCCATGTGAGAAAAATTGGATACATCAGGTTTTGTAACCAGCCTTAACTAATTCCTTTTTTTTTTTTTTAATTTTTTTTTTTTAAAAAAAGCATCCTCCAACTACAGAAAGGCAGGTATTTAAGCATTGATCTAAGCGCACTCTTCCTTTCAAAAAATCTACTCCTTACTATATAGTACATGACCTTCTAATTAATTATGCTGTCCTTATACTGAGTAACTATTGCCCAAATTTCAGTGAAGAGCTGGTATGAATATGTGATGAGACTGGCTGTATTACCCATACAGCAGAGAGGAGTCCTCCCCTGTCTCACTGGGAAAAGAGCATGAATCCAGGCAGGAGTGTGTTGCTGTTGAGAGGGGTGAAACTGGGTTTGTGCCTGAGAGAGATGGAGAAAAGCATGGGATGCTGTGACTGCTGTGAACTTTCTCTCTCTCTCCTTTCCTTCTGCACGTACTGCAGTCTGTTGACTTGTGTAAGGAAGCAGAGCCTGAATCCATCCAGTTAAAACCTGTCAGATCCCAAATACAGTGGACTGTTGACCATCAATCTCTGTCCCAGGATGGGATGCTTTCAATTCTGCAGCAGTGGCTGAAATCTTCCTTTCTTTCTTTAAAACAGGGGTGTTTGTAACAGGGAGGGTATTTTAGCAGGTTCATGGAGAATGGTTAGGTACTTTTGTAGTTTGCATCTCAGCAAGAGAATGGGATCTTCCATCCATGGGAGATGCTGAAGGTAGCTGTGCTACTACTGACCTGTACAAATTAGTTGATCTAATTATGTCTGCATAATTACTGAAACAATGCTAAATTTATTTTTAACAAGAATGGAAACAAACTAAGGTATTTATCACTGTGCTGTGGCAAATGATGACAGTGAGGTCAGATTAGAAAACATTTCATTGTTAGGAAAGGTTTTCATGGACAGGATGCGGGAGGGAGAAGTCTCTATCCAACTTTTTGACTTAATTTAAAGGAAAGCTAATTCAGTGTTAGTTTTACTAATAGTAGTCTAAGGTGATGGTTAATCCATTGTAGCACACAATGTAGACAAACTTCCTTGGTGATAATGGCCAGTGTCATACTCCAGTTTCTGGTACCTGATGCTACAGGCATGGCTGCAGCTGTTTGGCAGGACACTGCCTCATTTGTGGCTAAAGTTTCCAGCATTGTTGCGCTTTTCTGGTTCGGGACCTGGAGGTGATGTAGCAGGTGACGGGCACCTGCTAGAGGGCTGTCTCGTGTTCAAGGCCATTGAATGCTGCCCGTGGAGTGGGTTTCCAGCCTTTGTCAGAGATGCGAGTAAGTGAGATGAGAAATCTGAGAGAGGGTCGCTAATCACTTGTCCCTGATCACCTGGTGCCTGGCTTGAATACCTGGAGCCTGATTGGCAAAGTTACTACGCTCTCACTGTTGAAAATGAGCTGTTTAGATGTTACAATAAATTGGGTGCACTACACCGGTGGCTACTATCTGTCCTTATTTTAGTGTCTTGGTTTCCACATGTAAAAAAATGGGGTGACAGTGCTCTGTAACAACTTGTCTACCTGCTTATAAAGCAAGCTGGATTGCTTTTCAGCTCAGGGTAGGATTCACACTCTGCTTTCTTTTGGCTGAGTGTTAATTTTTCACAAAACTCAAGCAAGTCTCAAGCAAAACAGCCCTCTTATCACAGCCCCACACCCTTAGTACAGACACATATTCCCTCATCCTCCCAGCTGAAGGCTCTTGTCTCGTCTATCTGTCACACAGTCAGCCTTTTATAGAGAGCACCTTACGGTTTCCTGGCTGGAGTTGGTAAGGTTGTTGAAAGGCTGACTGGTGCCCAGTCCAAAACAAGGTACCTTCTTACACATCGTATTATCTCACAGGCGTGTTGTGCAAACAGATGTCATTAATATTTGAGAAGCTCTTGGATGCTACATTGTGAGTGTCGGAGAAACCCTTTGAAAAAATGAATAATTCTGTCTTCAGAGCAGCACTCAGTAAATAAGGCATAGAGAGGCACACTGGATCTCTAGGAGAAGGTTGAAAAATGGAATTGCTGCTTATTCAGGGACTATTGTCCGTTCAGAGAGACAGAGGGATCCTGTAGGACAAAGTATTCATACCATGAAGACTTTCCTGGACTGCATATACGCATGAGGCAGGGGCAAATTGTCATCACACAAACAAGCTGAATTCTGGCATTTCCTAACTTTTTCAGGGCTTGGATTCACTGCCTTAATAATGCTATTTTATTACTGTTCATTTGTAGGCCGTGTGCATTTGGTTGCCTTTGTGCTCTTCTGCTTCCATAATGTAGTTTTGATGGAACCATAAGAGAGAGCTATTGTGTCTCCTGTGAGCCCTGGTGCAGCCACGCTTGTTATAAATGTATTTACGTAATGAGTAAAGTTACTTTGGTTTGGATTAAAAATGTTTTCTGTATCCTCAAACCACTCTAGGCAGATGCCGTCGTACAGCTGAGGAGCAGTTTCATGGTACAAAGCACCATTCACATGCAAAGTTATAATTGGGGCTGTTCTGTCAGTCATGCAGTCACATCGTGTGATCATATTTCAGGGCTTTATAACTGTCATAGTTTTACATCTAATTGCTCAGGTCTCCATGGACTTAAACGTCGCAACATAATTAAGGGACAAACACAACCCTGAGAGCAAAATACCGGTGCAGCGTGCTAGCCAGCTGTATCGCTGGCACGGGAAGCCTCCTGCCAGCACAGGGCAGCTGCGGAGCAAGGAGCTCTTCTGCTGGCTAACTGCCTCTGGTAACTTTTGCTCTTGCTCAAAGCCGGCATGCTAACAAGCTGATGAGCAAAACGTGCTGCACTTTCAGGGCTCCTAACCCCCAGGAGAAAGTTGATATGTATCCTGCAGATGTAGCTTTGCACTGTGCCAAGTGCACTCTGGAGATGGAGCTATTCTGTGAAGTTGCTTGTGTGGAAAGCAAAGGCACTTTGTGCTCTCTGCCCCTGTTGCAGCTGTACTGCGACAGTGTGGTTCACCATAAGTTCAGGTACAGTTTTGTCTTCTTCAGGGCCTTGCCCTGGCTATGTGTCTTACATTTTGAATCCCATCATTAATTGTGCTTTACTTTCCATTTTAACAAATTCATCCTCATCTTCTCTGTCAAAAGCCATCTGTATCTGCTCCGTAACATTTCAGGCTGAAGAGTTTCTGCCCAGTGAGACTGGCCCAGGCTAATCACATTCCACATAGGGGAATTTGGATTTGCATTAGAAAGCAGCACTGGTGTATCTGTTTCAAACACTAAGCCAGGAAGAAGAGGTTGAAATGTCTCTTCCAGAGGAGCAGTTTCTGAACTACCTACTTGTAAAGTTTACCTTCACTGAACAAGTGCCTGGGTAAAAGAGAGGCAGGCAAGTGAAATGTCAGGTACGGTACAAGCTCTGTAAGAGTACTGTGCACTTGAGCTAATTTGGAGTTAGAGAAATATCTAGTGCTTGGGTCATGTTTTAATAGTTTAGGAATCATGTGATGCTTACTACATTAAGGTAAATTTTAAGATTGATTGTCCTTCGCAGTAAATAGCAGCCTAAAGTTTGCCTCAGTATCTATTTGGGTTACGCATATTGATGTTCACCAAACCGAGAAATCAGTACATGTATTTTAGAAATACTTTCTCAGTGTTAAGTCACAAGCATGTAGCTATTCTGCTACAGGATTTAAGTAGTATAATGGATTTTACCTAGTCTGAGATCCAAGAGAAAATGACTATTTGCCTTCTGAGATGTGATTTATATCTTTCACTTGATTTAGCTGCAAGAGCCATCATGTATTTTTCCTTTTGTGTGACCAGACTAATTAAAGCTGTGTTTCCCTTTCTAATATTGTGTGCTGGTTCTGACTGGGGTAATTTTCTTCATGGTAGCTAGTATGGGGCTGTGTTTTGGATTTGTGCTGGAAACAGTGTTGATAATTCAGGGATGTTTTCCTTGTTGCTGAGCAGTGCTTACACAGAGACAAGGCCTTTTCTGTTCCTCACACCACCCCAGCAGTGAGGAGGCTGGGCATGCACAAGGAGTTGGGAGGGGACACAGCTGGGACAGCTGACCCCAACTGACCAAAGGGATATTCCAGACCATATGACATCATGCTCAGCATATAAACTAGAGGGAAAGTTGGGAGGAGGCCACTGCCTGGGAACTGGCTGGGCATCGGTTGGTTGGTGGTGAGCGATTGTTTGTCATTTGACTCACTTGTCTTTCTTGGGTTTTATTTCTTGCCTTTTTTTTTTTTTTTTGTAATTTACCTTTTCTATTATTATTATTATTGTTGTTGTTGTTGTTGCTTTTATCTCAACCCACGAGTTTTATCACTTTTACCCTTCCAATTCTCTTCCTCCCATCCTGCGGGGGGGGCTGTGAGCGAGCAGATGTGTGGTTAGTTAGTTGCCAGCTGGGGTTAAACCACAAAGTATTGCTAATCTCTTTGGAGATTAAAAGGAAACTGAATAATATCACTTGATTATTATTGGCCATTGGCATGGCAGGATTTTACTGCAGAAAGAAACCACCCCCATTTCTTCACAGTTGTATTTATTAACTTGAGAAGGAAAGCAAGAACAGTATGGTCACATTTCCTGTAAATCTGGCACACTCAACATACAAAAATGTTATATTAACACAGCCTGATCTTGAGAAGAAGCAATATTGTCATCTGGTTTGTCTCTGAAATTACTTTAACAATATTCATTGCTGTCTGCAGTCATTTAGACTTGTAGTATTACAAGGTTGATGTAATTTGAGTAGTATCTATGAGACTTTAGTACCAGATTGATGAACCAGTAAAATAAAGAAAATCTATATTATGAAAAGTCATTAAGATACAATATTTCTTTAGGTACGTAAGGCTAAGTTTCCATGGGCTTGCACAGCCATTTTTCACCTCTGTCAAGTGAGAATAAAACATTATCCTGTTAGGCCTTATATGTGAACTTTTGTTTTTACTTGACTATCAGTATTGAAATACTTTTGCAGTTTGATAGGACAAATGCATGAGCCTAATGTTAAGTGGGTGAGTAAGGCTGCGGGGACAGGAGAGCAGCCGCGCTCATGTTCTGCAAGGATTGCTTCAGGACCAAGTGGCTAGACAGAGTAGGAGACGCTGGAGTAGTATATACACCTTCCTCATGGCAGCATCACTTGGGCTAATAAGTTGGAGTAGGTTTTTTACCTTTATTGCGAAATTGCTCAGTTTAAGATTGCGTGAGTGCGTGTGTACACCTCTCTGGTGCCTGTGACTGCTATATAAAAGTTGGGGTTTAATACAGTCTGTTCTCTCTATTAGCTACTTTTTAAGTTTTTAGTATTCTGTAAGCAAGACTTGAAAAGAGAGATCAGGAGGAAGTGCTTTGTCAGGGAAGGCTCCTCAGAAGGTGAGTGCAGCATGCAGGAGTACGTGTTGCTGCTGCTATGATTAAAGAACTCATTTAAAGCTTGCAGGAAAAAAGAAGGCAGTTTTCCAAGTTTAAAAACATCAAAAATAGAAAGAACAAAAGAGGATTAGGAAATAAAGCTGGAAGGGTGTAATAAGCAGATTAAAAAAGCATAAACTTTTAGTGAACAGAGAATTGCCAAGAAAATAAACAGAAACAATAATGTTATTTTAAGTGATCTCTCTGTGTGAAAACACAGTGGCCAGCAGAGGTGCTTAGTGTGTGTGTGTGTGTGTCGGGGTATAAGTGAAGAGGAGAATGCAGAGAGAGATAAATGAGAAATTAAAATCAGCTTCTCTGTGTAACTCTTGTTGCTTTTAATCTTTAACACCCAGCTTTTCAATAATGCATGAGTAGCCACTGGATACTTTTAAAATATACCATATTATCTCTCTATTAGAAAAATGATAAAACTGTAATATAAATCCACAAAAATAAATAAAAAAAAAAAAAAAAAGAAAAATGAGCAGCTACTACCTTACACAATCTTCTGTTTCATTCCAGTGACCACCATTGGAAAACACTGCCAAATACAGTCCCATACATGATTTTAAATTCACCTCATTGTGTTGTCCTAGCTTGAAAATAAGGCAGGTAGATGTTAATGAAGTTCATGTTCTGTCCTAGAAGATATTATTCTCCTAAATTAGGAATCTTATAACAAGAGAGAATTAATAGAAACATGTCTTTGTTTACCTTAATACAAGATACTAAGGTAGCCTAGGAGAAATACAGAGAAATTGTCCAAGCAGCCAGGGATCAGGTTAGGAAAGCCAAAGCCCTGATAGGATAAAATCTGTCTGGGGACATGAAGAGCAACAAGAAAAGCTTCTGTAGGTATGTTGGTGATAAAAGGAAGACTAGAGAAAATGTGGGCCCCCTCCAGAAGGAAACAGGACACCTGGTTACCCGGGACACAGAGAAGGCTGAGGTACTTAATGACGTTTTTGCCTCAGTCTTCACCAGCAAGCACACCAGCCACATGGCCCAAGTCACAGAAGGCAAAGGCAGGGACTGGGAGAATGAAGAACTGCCCACTGTAGGAGAACATCAGTTTCGAGACCATCTAAGGAACCTGGAGGTGCACAATCCCATGGGGCCTGATGAGATGCATCCGTGAGTCCTGAGGGAACTGGTGGCTGAAGTGGCTGAGCCACTATCCATCATATTTGAGAAGTCGTGGTAGTTGGGGGAAGTTCCCACTGACTGGAAAAGGGGAATCATAACCCCCATTTTAAAGAAGGGTAAAAAAGGAAGAGCCGGGGAACTACAGGCCAGTCAGTCTCACGTCTGTGCTCAGCAAGATCATGGAGCGGATCCTCCTGGAAACTGTGCTATGGCACATGGAAAATAAGGGGCTGATTGGTGACAGCCAACGTAGCTGCACTAAGGGCAAATCATGCCTGACAAATTTTATGGCCTTCAGTGATGGGGTTACAGCATTGGTGGATGACAGAAGAGCAACTGATGCCATCTACCTGGACTTGTGCAAAGCGTTGGACACCATACTGCATGGGTGTCTCTCTCTAAATTGGAGAGACCTGGATCTGACGGATGGACCACTCAGTGGATATAGAATTGCCTGGATGGTTGCACTCAAAGAGTTGCAGTCAATGGCTTGATGTCCAAGTGGAGACCAGTGACGAGTGGCACTCCTCAGGGGTTGGTATTGAGACCAGTGCTGTTTAACATCTTTGTCGGTGACACAGACAGTGGGATTGAGTGAAACTTCAGAAAGATTGCTGATGACACAAAGCTGTGTGGTGCAGTCGACACACTGGAATCCAGAGGGACCTTGAGAGGTGGTCCATGTGAACTTCATGGAGTTCAACAAGGCCAAGTGCAAGGTCCTGCACATGGGTCAGGGCAATCCCAACCACAAATACAGGCTGGGTGATGAGTGGATTGAGAGCAGCCCTGTGGAGAAGGACTTGGGGGTATTAGCAGGTGAAAAACTGTGAATATGAGCCAGCAATATGTGTGCTCGCAGCCCAGACAGCCAATTGTATCTTGGGCTGCACCAAAAGAAGTGTGGCTAGCAGGTCAAGGGAGGTGATTCTCCCCCTCTACTCTGCTCTTGTGAGACCCCACCTGGAGTACTGTGTCCAGCTCTGGGGCCCCCAACGTAAAAATGGCACAGCCCTGTTGGAGGGAGTCCAGAGGAGGGCTGCAAAGATGATCAGGGGGCTGGAGCACCTCCCCTATGAGGACAGGCTGGGAGAGTTGAGGTTGTTCAGCCTAGAGAAGAGAAGGCTCTGGGGAGACCTTAGAGCAGCCTTCCAGTACCTAAAGGGGGCCTACAGGAAAGATGGGGAGGGACTTTGTACAAGGGCATGTAGTGATAGGACAAGGGGTAATGGCTTTAAACTGAAAAAGGGGAAAACTAGATTAGGTGTAAGGAAGTTCTTCACTGGAACAGGTTGCCCAGAGAAGCTGTGGCTGCCCCATCCCTGGAAGTGTTCCAGGCCAGGTTGGATGGGGCTTTGAGCAACCTGGTCTAGTGGAAAGTGTCCCTGCCCATGGCAGGGGTGTTGAAACTAGATGATCTTTAAGGTCCCTTCCAAAACAAACCATTCTATGATTATTCAATCATATGACATAAGCAATATTCCATAGTTTCAGTTCATTTATATGTAGGTTTTATGACATTAGCTCTCACATCAGCAGAAAGGTAAATATTTATGCAGTTAATATTAAGGAACATCATGGGGTATCTTGCTAATCTGAACCTTATCTGCCATGTGAGTTTATCCATGAAGCTGAACCTTTTCCAGATTTGTGGTGAATCCTTGTCAAGAACAGAAGTAGTTAACGGGACAAAATGAGCAAAAGTTTCCCATTTCTATATAATAAAATATCACTCGCCATGCACAGTTCCCTAGAAGATGAGAATGAGGCACTTGCTAGGTTCCATGTAATTACAGCAACATGTAGAAGGTGGGGCAAAAGATCTCACAGTCAAGACACTGGGGGACCTATTCCTCATCCTAGCTCTGACTTGCTGAATGACCTTCCATTTTAGCCTCTATGGATTTTAATCTCCTTAATTGCAAATTCAAAAATCTACAGAGAAAATTGTCATCCAAGGCTCACACACATACTAGTGCTATCAAACATATTTGATCAGCTACTCTAGCCATAAAAACCAAGAGCTGAATAGTTTTTTTTCTTTGCCACACATTGACTGATCATTGCTAACAGTTATTTATTGTATTATTGTTATTGAGATTATTACTACTACCATCAGCATAACATCTAGCTACAGACCAAGTGATTCATGCTGTACAAACACTGAATAAAAAGATAGCCTATGTCCTGTAAGGCTTGCGATCTAATAAAAAAAAAACCAAACAAACCCAAAACAAAAAACACAACAAAACAAGAACATGAGAACAAAGGAATAAACAGTGTCAGAAAGACAATTTGACTAGCATGATAGCCAGTAATCTTACTCCATTTGCAGAACACCTGTATAGAGTAGCTAAACAATGCTACAAGGTGTATTCACTTCAAGGACCTGTGCCAGTGTCATCTTCAAGGCCATTTGTTTTAGCATTGAATCTACAGCTGCTTCCTCCTTCTTTCCATTTCTGACTGCTCAGAAAATTAAATTACCCACTTGCCATAACCTATAGCAACTTTCTAAGAATTTACTGCATCAAAGACTATTGAAATGAAAGCAAGAGTAACATAAAGAACACCAAATTTTTTCTGCATGTAAAAATGACCATATATTGATGAGACGTATATATTTGCCATATTGAGAAGTCTGCTACATTTATTTGTTAAAGAGGGGAGCTGATGAAAGAACTGCATAAAGGCTACTTACCACAGAGTTCTAAAACCTACCAAAACCAGCAGAGGGAATAAATCTGACCTGCATCTTTGGCCCTTACTAACAAGAAAGTAAGCCCAGGAGCAAAAATTGGGTTACTAACAGACAGAACAAACTTGTGAGTTACATGAGGGCATACACATCGACAAGAATAATGTACTCCCACTTCCAAGTCCCCCAGATGAGACCCCTGCTACAGAGATTTTGTGGGTCCTGCCTCTCTGTGGGGTTTCTGAGACATGACACTTCTGCTGGATGCGAGTCAAATGACTACAAGACTCCTCCTATTCTGACTGAAGTCCTCTGCAGGCATCTGTTGCATAACTCAATTACTAAATGTAAAGGAAATCCCTCATAAAAACTTGACGTAACATGGGCTCCTCACATGCCAAAACTGATGTTTTCACTGCACTCTGGTTGTTGATTCCTCTTCAGAAAGCACTTGCAACCCTGGTTGTCTTTAGTCAGTAGTGCATGGCATTGGAATTTTGACATTTACGTGCACAGAAAAGAAGACGCTTGCTGTGTAACACAAGAGTGCGAAACACATTTATGATTTTCCTTGAACCTATTACCCTATGTATTCTTTTTCTGTCCAGATCAATATATCATCTTTTGACTCACCAGGATACAACAAATAACAGAAGGCATTATTTAAAACCAACTTCTTGGTTTTTTAAGTCTTTCAAGCTCTTTGTTACTGCACAATCAATTTACAAATACAGTAGGCAATACTTCAACCACCAAAATAAGAAAATTGCACTGAATAAAAAAAAAAATCATTCTGCTCTCCCAAAATCTTAGGAAGAAAACTGCTCACAACTCAAAACCAGAGAAATAGCCATTTTAAAATAGATTCTATCTGCCTGCATCCATCAAGCTTTCTCCTGTTTGTCAAGACTCAGTGGTCTTGAGCTCTTCTTTAATTCATAATGGTAAATTAAGTTCATCCTTTATTTAATCTCAGCTTAATAAATTACTGCTAAACGGTCCTTCTGGTAATTTATTAACACAAAATAATGGCCTTACAGGAGGTCATTTAGAGCTTTTCTGAGCTAGAGAACAGCTAGTTCACAGCGTTATAAGTTTTTCTCTCAGTTAATATGTATCTAACTCTCCATTAATTTTGGGGGGTGGTTTGGTTAATGCTTCTTACAGGATGATATTTTTCCAGGAATACAATTTCTGATGGTTTCATGGGCAACTTAAAATTCAGGAACAGATATTTAGTATTATTACAGTTCATGTTGATAGTCACATAAGTGATTCTTAGTTGGAGCTCTGTAGAAAGGCAATATTAGGTAAGCGTCCTAGAACTTCCCCTTCACTCTCTTGGTGTCCTTTTTAAACTGCTTAGAATAAAAGCAGCATTAAACTGGTCTGCTAAAGAGTTCTGAGACCTAACTAAAATAACCTGCAGCTTAATATAAATAAGGCTAGAAAGACAGGGTGGAAACTTGTATTTTAATGCCCAAAGTGGGTTTCTTTTTATTCAGTCAAGTAGTGGGAGTTCAGAGCTGTTCAGGTTAATCATGTGCACTGCAATTTTAGCTAAACAATTCTTCTCTAACAGATTTTGGTCTGGATGCAGTTGTGGAGTACTTGGAGTAATTAGAGTCAAATTGTATTGATGTGCAGCTTCATCCTCAAAGTCGTGGCAAATGACAAATGAGTAATGCTGATGAATAATAGCCTCTTCAGGAGAGAGCAGGGATAGAGTCACAGTCTCCATTTTTTGAAGTATTTGAGCTTTTTGAAGGCATATTAGTTCTAGATAGCAGTATGGTAATAACAGCAATGTATCTACACCATGGACAAATAAGTCCCCTGTCTCCATTGATATTAGCTGAGCCCTGTTAGTAATCACTAAATTCACTTAGAATAAGTTTAATAAGATGTAAAAAAAGAGTTAAATATAAAGATAGCTGTAATGACCCTAATTTCAGCTAACCATATTGGATTTTCTTTGCTTTATCTTGAATAACTTGTTAAAGATAAAAAGTCTAAGTAGCTATCATAACAAAAGATTTTAAAGAGCTAGAGCACCAGCATCCCAAGATGAGAAGTTTAAACCAAGAGAAACACCTTGCATGTGAAAGATGTCTCAGGACTCCCTCCTGACCATTCAATTTGTTCTGTTTGGTCAAATATCTGATTTAAAATATTAGCTTTCAGCAAAAGTATTTTCTTCTCCCTTCACCTTGAGTCAGTTGGTCCACCATGAAAGCAAGGTATGCAGAAATTAGACATATCAGATGGTACAAATTATATTCCTTAAAAATACTCCTCCCTACTATAATGGGAAATGAATAAAGAATGATATCAGAATGAATGATGGGCATTACATTAACTTGCAACTTTGGCCAGTTACTGTATATTACAGCTTCATCCCTCAATAAAAGGAACATCATATGGTTTTGCTTTTTTTTAAAAAATCTTTGCTTCAACTAAAATTAATATTAACCCCAAACAATTGGCTTGTAGTGGCATAACCAGGTTAGTCTTTTAAAACAGAAATTATACTTGAAAAGTTAATTGTCGGCATGTCCTTAATAACAGTAACAACTGGAGAATTTGTGGTTTAGAGGAAGTTCTAAGTGTGCATGCAGAAGAACTTAAAGGTGTGATTTTGTATTTTAGTAGTTATGCATTTGTACAAATCACAGTTTCCCTGTGTTGTTAGAATTAATATAGAGAGTGAGCTAAGCCAGTGGTTTCTGTGCTGTTCTGGACCTCTAATGTTGCTACGTTTTTGAAATTTAGTAGTAGAGTAAGATCTGATTGATTGACCCTGTTGGTGTACAATGCATGGCAATGATCACCTCAAAGGCTAATCATTTTGCCAGAGTGCTCTCAGTGTCAACTCTGAGAATGAAACTTAAAGTTTTACTATCTTCTATCACATGGCCAGAACTCAGAAAAAAGAGCTTGCGGGCAGCCTATGTCTTATAGTACTCAACTGCCTCTGGGAATCAAGCGTTCCTAATGAATGCTACAGTATGCACCAGAGAGACTGTCCCCTGGTGATAACAAAAAGATTAAGTAGCTAAAAAGCAGCCATAAGCAAAATAAAAAATGAATGGTATGCTTTTTAAAGTGGAAAAGGAAACAAAATACTGTGATGATGGACAAACAAAAAACATCAGAAAGACTTCTCCTAAAAACCGAGATATAAGAGATGGCATTCTGGCACCTATTAATGTAATAGCTTCATAACAGCTTTTCTGATATTTACCTGGATGTCCATAAAGTCAAGTGTTTCCTTTCTGGTTGTCATGTAATCATGCACTTCCAACTGCCTTAATGTTCATAAGAGGGAATATTTCTCATTTTGTCAGTTTAATTTCTTCCCCATTCTACCCCACCCTCCTCAAAACAACAACAAAAAATAACTTGAAAGGGAGTAAACTGGAAAGCAGTGGCACACGGTACTTTCTTCTCAATACAAAGGAAGTTTCTTGTGTTTGAACCGTAACAAGCCAGAAAGCAGAACAGAGGGTAGAATCCAAGAGATAACCACTTTCCATGTCCATCTCTCTGCGAATGCTTCATGGGAGGACCAAGAGGAAACAAGTTCAAACATTCACGTATAGGTTTGAAAATCATATCCACAACTAAAACCATATCTGTTATCGTTTAAGTTCTGTGGACTTTCTTCCAATTCCAGCTCACTCAGCTTTCTGTGAATGTGCATCCGACAGCAGTCCAGTACACAAATACAAATATTACCAGTTCACATTAAAGTATTATCAAGATTCTTTCTGATGTCTACACAAGGTTTTTCAGTTGCAGGTCTACACTAGATGTAGGCAAATATTATTAAAAGGCTCCATAAATGTCCATTGTACTTTAAAGATGAACACTTTCTGGCAAGAATTCCCCAGGACATGTTAAGTTCAAAACAATATCCTCCAATGACTTTCATTAGCTGAGACAGTTCCTGATTTGCTCAACAAATCTATTTACACTGAAATGAAAGGAATTCTACAGAATTAAGCTTTTGTTTCTGTTTTGGTAGGCACCACATTCTTGTGGGAGATTTTCTTCTCTTTTAGTGAAGCTTGTGGTCTAATGCTCATCCTTCCTGACTTGGGTATGAAGACCAGAAACATCAACAAATGCCTGTGCGTGCTGCAGAAGCACCTTCTGAATGCAAAGAGTTGCTTATTATGACTGATGGCAGCCATGTTTTCACAGTACTGTGAAAGAAAAATCAAGGTATTGGATGAAGGTAAATCTTAACATAGCTTAGTGTGTGGGTGTGGTGAGAAAATTACCTCCATCCAAGCTGGAGCCAGTACACCTGGTAAGTCCTGAATAAACAAATGAAAGGAATTTCCCATATAGTTGAAGGAATTTCACCAAAATTACCTTTGCTACAACAATCACATGGGAAAGAAAGCTATTCAGAAGCAGAGGAGACACATTATACCATGTTTCATGTGTCCAAATGAATGGGGCCTGAACAAAAAACTTGCTAGGAAACAGCAAAACCAGCAATATGACAAAAGCGTGTACTTAGCAAAATGGGTGACAAAGCTTACGAAAACCTCTGTGATCTAGTTACAGTCATAAGGAAACCTCCAACAGCCCAACGCTAGGTCAGCAGTGCTCTTCAAGCCACCCGGAGCAGATAAGGAGTAACAAGCGAGCTACTGAACTCTCTCTTAGCTGCTCGGCTCCTATTGCTGCTGCTGCCGCCCCTGGCCATGAACACATTTCTTGACTCCTCTGCACATCAGTTTCTCTCACTGGCAAGATGTGAAGGAAAGTACTGGCTTTCCTTGTCAGAAATTTTGGGATGTACAAAGCACTCTATAACAATGCAAAATACCATGCAGTAAGTTGGTATTATTATTATGTTGTAGTTCACATCCAAGCATTGCAAAGATTGAACAGATCTCAGTGTGTAAAATATTGTCCTTAGCATGTTTTGTTACAACAGCTTCTTTGTCATACACTGAGGTAACTGATTAGGTTTCACTTGCAAAACTTCAGAAATACATAATTTTGTCAAAGGTAACAAGACTGAAATGATGAAAGAAAGGAAAGTGTCAAATATTACAAGTCAGTATACTGAGGACACATCATGGATGAAACTGAAGCTGAGATTTTTTTAACCATGTTTGTTGTCAGTCTGAGGATGTCTTATATTAATATCAATCTATTTGGTTAGCAAACTAGTCAAAAATATTATAAATTTCTTTTTAAAATAAAATTTTTCAGTCATTGATTGTCTTCTAGTTTAGAAAATCGGGTATATTGAATACATGTATCCACACAGAACAAGCAGAATGTTTTAGCATGAGAAAACCTATCATACTATCAACCATTATAGCTGGCAGGCAGGCAGTATTTGCAACTCAGCTTGCACATACATTGTACTTGAAATCACCACAATATAGAAAGGATTTTCTGTTACCACTTCCAGTCATTTATATAGATCGTGGCAGTAGGATTAGACCTTAGTTTGATTTTTTCAGGTTCAAATACTTTACTAAACCTTGTTGTTTCTGAAAGATAATATTTGTCTGTCAACTGATCTGATTTATAGATCTATATGTTAACTTGGTAGAATAGAGTCATGAGAATATTTTAAAGAAGCATTTAAAAAACTTATTTCAACCCTTATACTTACATCTCAACTACTGCTCAGTTTCCTGAGAAAACACCTTGTAACAAGTACGGTAGCATTTCTCTCTCAGGCAAAAAATGATGGGCATGTCTCTCCAGGATGAGATTTGCAGCAGGTCTAGAGCATGTCCTTGGCCGGATCAAGAAAAGGACACAAAACTGAGCTGTTGCAATCAACTGATACTGTGACATTGTCGGATTCATGATCACAACATCTAAACTAGTTTTTTTTACCCAGATAGGTCTGGAATACTTAAATGGGAATAAACAAGGTAGCCATTGATACCCAAGGAAAGGCATCACATAGATCCAGTGAAGCCTTAAGATGTCCAACTCCTACTTGGGCTCCTAAATAACCACTGACTTGAATGCATCATTAGGATCCCCAATATTGCTTTGATTCATGCCCAAGCACTGTAAAATGCCTGTGAAATTTCCCGTCAACAACAAATCTCTCTTATACTGACACAGCAAACAAATTTGAGAAAGCTGTAATCACATCTCTGATTTTTAACTTAAAAAGAAATTTACTGTATCAAAATGCAATGAACTTTACTATATGATGCATACATGACACATTGCACTACCTCTTAAATAGCTTCAATATTGAGGATATTGATGCTGTTGCTACTGGTGCAATGAAGATGCTAAGAATACAAAAATTAGCTGCATATATGCACCAGTATTCCAGTTTAAAAACTTCCAGATATTTGTGTTTCAGAAGACCTAAATTATGCATGGAAAAAGACTGAGATTTTCATGTAACATTTGACATCAGTTTACTTTACTGTCAGAGCTGTCAATTTAGAAAATGTTGCTGTCTTTGCCTCTTAAGTGATATGTGAGCTGGTAAAATGGAACCTAGGCCATTTTGCAGAAGACAGAGGAAGACAACTGGAAGGAATAATTCCTAGGCACAATGTCAAGCCTATATGCTGACAAAAGAAATACAGGAGTTTTCAAGGAAAGGAGAGATGATGCTGGCTTCTCCACGTGATTATGCTCTTCCTGCTCTCCACCTTCTTCTTCTTCCCCCACGGTATAACTCCTCCAGCCCTTAGTTAAAATAGAACTTTTTGCTGTTCGTAACACTTTGGTTTCACAAAGCATTGTTTATACTGCTTGCCTCTGTGTTCACAGTACTGAGCCTCCTCATGGAAGGCAACTGAGGCTATTTCTGTAAAGCTACCCAAATTGAAACTCTCAGGTGTTAATTTTCTAACAAGTCTCTGTTTTTTTATTTAGTTGAAACAGAAAAAAAATAATCAGCTGTATTTCTTTTGGAGTGATCTTCCTACAAATATAATGTCATTCTTTAAACTTAGGTTACTTCCTGTGATATGTTCTTTAAGGCCAAAAATCCTTTGAATTTTATTAGAGTTCTCCCTGATACACTTAATAAATCAGTCAGTTTATTAAGGCCAAGTAAAGAAGCTGGTGGTTACTGCTTGCAGTACATTTCTTACCAATACGAATATAGTAATAATAGCAAACACAAAAGCCATACTTATTTACCTCTATACACATATTTAAATAAACAAACTGACCTCAGCACCTGCATGCTAATATACCTTCTTTGACAAAGACTTGCTGGCTGAAGGGGTAAGGAATGAGACACAGTACTCTTCACTTCCACATAGATTGTCTGAATACACTCTTTGCTGGGAACAAATTAATCTCATTACAATCTGTAAGACATGGACCAACTCTCAGTCCAAATAAAATGAGACCACGCCTCACACTTGATCTCCCCCTGCCAGTGGTGGGGAAGGCAAAGGATTACAAGATAGCAGGAGACAGCCAGTGCCTTTTTCCAGATCAGAAAAGGGGTGTCCTGGCCAAGGTGGAAAATCTTACAGTATGTTGTACGTAATCTGTATGCATAACAATATCAACAGAGAATTCCAGTCTATAGTATTTCCAATGTGTCACATCAGACACAGTGCCTAAAAGACAACACCCTGGATTTTAATGCCAACGTTATCTGACTGAAAAGTGTGTTTTAAAATTCTGACTAAACCAAAATAGAAATTTAGGTGTCAGCATCACTTTCGCAGCTCAGGCTTATTTGTTACAGCAACCGACCAGACTCCTCCCACTTGTTTTATGGAATATATTGTTTGGTTACTCCAAACACATCAAAGCACAGTGAATGGGCCCAGCAGGACCAGAAGTTTCATTTGTTCCTGTATATTACCTTGTATTAATGGCGAAAGAGTTTTGTAGGATTAGACTCAGCATCTCTAAAATTTCCACACTGCAGATAGACTTTACATCTGTTGCTGGCCTGTCTTTACCTACATTCTTCTTTTCCAAGACAACAGTTTCACTTTCAAGAGATGAGGGAATATGTTATTCTACAAGTTTTAACATTACATGAGCTTCAAGTCCTCTTTCCTCGTAGTCACAGAACTTCAAGGTGACATAAAGGGGGCCTACAGGAAAGATGGGCAGGGACTTTGTACAAGGGCGTGTAGTGATAGGACAAGGGGTAATGGTTTTAAACTGAAAGAGGGTAGATTTAGATTAGATGTAAGGAACAAGTTTTTTACTGTGAGGGTGGTGAGGCACTGGAACAGTTGCCCAGAGAGGCTGTGGATGCCCCATCCCTGGCAGTGTTCAGGGCCAGGTTGGACGGGGCTTTGAGCAACCTGGTCTAGTGGAAGGTGTCCCTGCCCACAGCAGGGGGGTTGGAACTAGGGGATCTTTAAGGTCCCTTCCAAAACAAACCATTCTATGGTAAAATGAACTGGGAGGGTCAGACTGTCTTCAGTAAAGGGGAACTCTAGATTCCAAGGCAGAGGCTATCATCTGGAAGGTGCTTCACATGCCCACTTGCTTTCCAATGGCAGCCACAGAACTCTTAGTTGTGTTGCAGAGACTCCCTGAAATTATTCATTGTAAAAGACCCAGTGACAGTATCCAATGTATTAGCATGAGAGGG
Organism: Aviceda cuculoides; assembly: GCA_035590195.1. Classification (NCBI taxonomy): domain Eukaryota; kingdom Metazoa; phylum Chordata; class Aves; order Accipitriformes; family Accipitridae; genus Aviceda; species Aviceda cuculoides. The sequence continues at coordinate 5,525,033 of JAVJGG010000094.1, forward strand.
TGCTAGGAGAGATGTCCAGAGACAGCAAGCGTTTGCAGCAGAACAGAAGCTGAGTCAGTGCGGCAGGGCTCAGCATTCTCTCTCCTCTTTGAAGAGGTACACTGTGCTCTCTGAAGGAAGAAGTTCAGAATATTTTGTTTTCATCGTATTTTCCCTCTTTTTGTTTATAAGCTTCAGCCTCACACAAACTAAATTTAATTGCATTTACCATACATTGGCCAAGATGCTTCACTCATCTAAATCCCTCTGGATCATTCTGTACTGTTTACAATTATTTGCTTTATCATCAGCTAACTTGCTATCTCCTCTGAAGCGTTCACATCTATTATCACTTGAGAAGTTCCACCACTGCTCTTGGGGATACAAACTCTCAGCTTCTTTCTGGAACCACAAACTGCTGCTTTCTTACCACTAAAGAAATTTTCACACTGCATTGTTGTTTTTTAGCATTGGGATTAACCTTTGATATGGAACACTGCTAACCAGTTTTACCTGTATGCTAGGAACAAGGAAAATAATTTCTAAGTTAAAACCACCAGTTTGCAGTAAAATTGCTTCATTTTCAAGTGACAGTGGGCATAACATTTTATCTGTCTCAGAAGAGGCTATTCCATTTTATTTAACTGTATCAAAATAAACTAAATAAGATAATGCTGTAACTGAATATTAAGTTTATAAATGCACAGATATGTAAAAGAATTCAGTGAAACATTAAGGTGAAATTACATCCAAACATGCAATAACATTGACATCAATTGTATTTATTCCATAATGTTTTTGCAGTATGTATCAGTAATAACTTTACAATCAATTAGTTGCAGCTGTTCTAACATTCTTCCAGGGGGTTAATCTAGGGTGAATCTAAGTAAGTTGAGGAAGGCAGGCTAAACAATACAACCTGTAAGCATTCAATACACTGAAGAAGACTTAGAAAATGTGATCTAGAGAACTTACACCTTGTGCTATTGCATCTTTAAGCAGGATTAATATATTGTATTGTACTTTGATGTTTACTAGTGAAGGTCTCTTCAAATCATCATTATTTTAAAAAAGCTCTTTATATCATAAGAGCAAAGATGAACATAAAGTGACTACTTTATACTTAATATTAAAATGAAAGGGGAAAAAAAAGACTGATTTGTAGAAATTACAAACATCTTAAGAGGTAGGCCACTAACATTCAAAGATTGTTTTTTCTAGTTTCTTCTACTTGAATTTCAATATTCCGTATGTTTTATCTAATACTTTTGGCATCACAAAAAATGAAACCAGCTAGTATGTTCTCTAGAATAATATGCAGTAAACAGATTACATAAATATTTCTGACTAATTTTACAGAAAAATATCTCATTACATTTACAGAACAAGGTGACCAACACATGAAGAGCGTAGCATAAATCTGCTGAGACTATATGCCTAACTTTGCAAAAATCTACTGATAACCCAGCAGCCCCCAAGGCAATACTATGAAGGTCCAGCGACACTGTCTGCTACAAACAGCAACATTGAGGCACGTTAGTAAACGGCGCATTTCATTTTAGCATTAAAAATGTAGGTCTATACAGAGAGGTACTGGAACAGAACCTTCATTGTGGTTGGATTAGAGGACGTTATTGTCCCCCAGACAGAAACTAGCTCCAAGACATATCTCAGGAGTTATATTGATTTTTCTTTCAAATAATTCCTTAAATATCATTTGGAACTGCATCCTAGTTTACCTATTTGGAGATTATTTGTGTTTTCTGAATTCCCAGGTTCTTTGAGTACTATTAATTCTCACTCTATTGGTTAGTTTCTTCTGTCTTTTTTTATCTGACACACATGATTTTAAAAATACACTAAATTTGTATCTTTTTCCACTACTGAAAATCTGTTGCCTTCTGCTGTAAGAATAACAGAGAATTCAAACCATTGGAGGTCTTTTGCACGTATTATATATTTTTCTAATTTCAGCGTAGCTAACTCACCAGCCCAACATATTCAGTCATTTCTCTACTGTAAAATATGTTCCTTCAGTTGAGAATAATATTAAAGTACAGTAAACTGGCATTTGTCACACCTCCATATTATTGTGAAGGAAAGATGTTAAAGTACATTCTTGTCTGTGATTCCTAAAAGACTGCTGAGAATACCTCCATATATAAATTTTGAGTTAAAAAACCAGATGAATCTGATGTTTTAAGAGACTGAAAGAGGAAGAAACTAATAAAGTTAAAGGAATCGCCGATTAGCAAGCAAGTTCATCTACATATTTTTTTCTAACACATCTATATCTAGTTTTAAAATATCAATACTTGCTGCACATTAAGAGCAATGTTAAACATAAACAACCTATTCAGAACCCTGCTGCATGTATGATTTAGCCTACTTTCAGTATGTATAACCTTGTATTTGGCATGTTGAATTTCATTTGCCTTCATGCTGCCTAATCCTCCACCTTTATTAGCAGTCAGCATAGTTCCTCATGACTTTCTCTGGCCTGAATTTTTTTACTTCATCTGAAAATTTAAATAAAATTAATCAATATTCAGAGTATTTGAGCATTCAGAGTACCTCATGATTTTAGTCATGGAGTTGTAGATGTTCTGTATTTGTGAAGACCAATTCCTCAATATCTGATGTCATGCTGCAGCCAGAAAAAGTTAATATGGAAGAAGTTTATGTGAAGGGAAGTCATGCACAGAGCATACAAAGTAGTTCTTCCAGTCTGCTTAGCCTGGATAAGATTGGCTCAGATGGACTATGTAATGTTCTGTGTAATGGAGTCCAAGACAGCAGACAAGGGTAGTGTAGGAAGCAACAAATGTTTATTTGTTTATTTGGTTTTTGCTTATTTTTGGTTTTTGCTTATTTTTGGTTTTGTCTAGACAAGAAAAGATTGAAGAAAAGGAAGGTAAAAGCTTTCAAATATGGATAAAAGAACTGCAAGGAGGCAAGAAGATGGTGTTCTCTGTGACCGCAGTGAACGGAGAGACAATACAAATGAATCATAGCAAAAGAGATTCAGTTCATCTGTTCCAGGAAGCTTGTGGATGTAAAGGACAGATGAACACTGGAGAAGAGGTGAAACCTATGTCACTGGAAGTTTTTGGAGAACAAACCTAATTACTACATTTTAGGCATGGCATGGCATGACTGACTTGCCTTTGGGAAGGTGGGTGGAGGGGAACCTTTTAAAGTTCTTTGGGGCTATAGTCTCCAACTCTGCAGTAAGGCTGTGAATTCTTTAAAGGTTTTCTATTCATATGCATATTCATCAGTTTTGACAGTAGTGCCCCTCAGCCACCTGACAAGAGACCTCATTCTGTTAGAGGTGAATAAACAATGCAGTTGCAACAACTTTCATCTTAATTCTCCACAGGAGAGGGGAAGCAGGGAGTGGACAGGGGTTGTTGTTATTAAAACTCCTTTAGTAAGGTAATGCTAAAAGGGGATTACTAAAATGGAAACACAACAGGGTGTGTTTGAACAGTCAGTAGGAGGCAGTAGGTTTTCAGAAATCCCATATGGAGAAGATGTTCCTGTTGTACCAAATTTTTGTTCTCATAGTATCAATATATATTTTAAGAGGGAATAAGAAAAGTTATGCACATCTTACTTAACAGACATCAGTTATCAATTTAGTTGGCCAGGTACTAGCCAAATGTTCTTATATATTCCTATTTCCTAATCTGAGATAATCCCGCTATATACTTCTAACAAAAAGCCAGGCCATGCAAAAGGACATCACAAATACAATGCCTACTGAGATATCCTTCTCCAACCCATGGCTCTATTGGGTGTATAGACTTTGAATGAACAAAAGATTTTTGTCCCTAACACCCACGTAACTCACAGATTCAGCCAGCCAATGTAAACATCACCATTTGATATAAATACCTCAGGCTGGGGTAGTAATATAATCAAAATTGGTAGAGAAGCAAATAATGTGGAAAACCTGTCTGTACCTTAACTAACAAGAGCCGAAACAGGAGGTCAGTTACGTTTCAATCATTTTACACTCCACCGAGTAGTACTACAGCATAAAAAGTATATTCAAATATATCATTAATCTCTTTAGTCCTGAAGTATTTGCACTATAATAAAAGAAATTGCTACAAAGGTGGTGAAACATCAACTTTTTCTACCTTGCAAAAAGTAAATCTCACGACAAGGCAGAAGAACTGGTATAAGAGACTACCTGATATCCTAGAAATCCCCTTAACCCTTCTGCTTTCCCTCATCTCTTACTTTTCCCATCCCGCTCTACTTTTCCCACCTGACTTGAATTGTCTTAAGAGAGGATGTGGAATTAAAATCTATGTGCTTGGGATGTTATAATTAATAAGTGGGAAGCCAATTAGTATCTAACTGCTTTGGGTTCTGATGAAGTATTGTCCTTGAGCTGGCTACGCTGGCACTTGAATTTGCAAGCTTCTGAAAGTTCAAGAAGTAGTTTAAAAACACTTAACATGCTTGGCAGAGTTTAACTCTGTATCCTGATGTTTCCATTGCAGCTCAGGCCCACATGGAGACATTAGAGTGTCATACTATTCACACTTAAAAAGAAACTAGAAGAAAAAAAGTAGTATAGATGTATTTTTAAAGGGACTAGTTAGTTTTCAAATAAGAAAACAGTCTTGTTCTTTCTGCTAAGAAAAGGACAATGAAATTAGAATTTTACATTTAATTCTTAAATAAAGTGTTTCCACCACTCATTTCCCTTGCCACTACTTTGGAAAATAATATCTGCATTGCAAAGGCAAACGTGAGGTATTTTGAACATACTTTTGTCTTCCCGTGGAACATCAGTTTTTCCTATAGGTACTACACCAAACTATCAGAATAGACTTTTTTCTGAATTTCATTTCTATAATCATGACCACATCTTTGTGTCCATTACATTATGCAAAGCTCTACAAATTGAGAAGGTGCTTTTGTTCTGTCATTTTGTTTTAACAGTCAGTCTCTTTGATTATAAAGAAAGTAAGCTACAGTTTGGGCCTACATGAGACCTCAGTTTCAATAAACTTACAAATATATTTCTAAGCTCTACATTCAGAACACTTTTTTAAAAGGCCTTTATATTAAAATTTAAAAGACTGTCAGAATGACAGTAGGCTATGTCTGTACCACTTTCAATTCTCATTATAATTACCATCGTAGGTATAGATTCAAACTGCAGCATTTTTTTTCTCTTGTTGCAATCCATGGCACGAGAACAAGCTATCAGAATTTTAACGCTTCATATATTCTATAAGTTAAGTACAATTCTGCATGGCTTTGACCTTTTCAATATTCCATAATTTGACTGACTGGCTACTCTAATTTTTCCCCTGCTTACAGTCTCAGAAACCTATGGGGAAGAAGCAAAATGCCTGGCCAATCAAAATGCTGAATGCTGAAAAGATCAAAGTAGTAAAACATACGACAGTCTTTCACATAATATATCAGGCATTAAAATTTTCATATCACACTATAAAAAGATAACATTTTCCCCTGCAACTTCAGATACTATGAAAGTGGAGACACTAGTGCAGCAAAGGTGCTATCACTAAACCAAATAACATGATTTACACTACTCATACATTCTTGGTTTAGACTGTTTCACATTTCCTCAAATAACTAGCTATTTCCTACTATTGAATTTACACCAAATTCAACTTTAGTTTGATGTCTTTAACACCAACTCATGATTTTCCAGTATGCGTTCCAGTTTTGGAAACTGCAGGGATAGATGTTTCTGAGCCTGCTGAACGCATACCACAAAGCTTTCATCAACAATAATCAACATTTCTGACTTGGCAGTATGTGGAAGTTTTCATTTTCTTTGTGGTTCATAGACACTGGGAGAGTCTAGTAACACAGAGGCAATTTTACATGATTTTTGTTTACATGACTCATTTGCACTCCTCTACTAGTGAGTAAATAGTAGTAGGAGCCGGTGACACAAAAAAATCCATCACATTGCCAATACAGCTTTCTACTAGGAAAAACCAAAACCAAGTCATCTTACTATGTCAAAGATGTTAATGGTATACAACGAACAAAAGAGATTAAAAATCAAATGTAAATAACACTGAGATGATATAATCTGAATACTTTATGGATTCATTTCCATGTAATCATTGCAGCTTAATTGGGTTATGGAACTGTAACATATTACCCTGTTATCACAGTGCATGTTTCTTTATCTACTTGCTAATGAAACAGACTTAAACAAGACGAAGAACACTAATATGATTTGATTTGTAATTCTTTCCTTGAAAACACCCAAAGAACAGACACTCTGATTATTGGTATTCTTATCAAATAAGGTATCCTATTCACTACCTTTTGAATGCAAATTGCTAATGTTTATCCTTAACAAGTTTCCAAATCAACACAGAATTAATTAGAAAACTTTGTCCCTATAATGCAGATTTATCAGAACTCTGTTTCCTCTTTAGCAGCAGACCACTTATAACAAAGAGCTTCAAATATTATGGACAAGTTGCTCATCCTGCTTGCAAGTCTGCATTTTGTGGTATGATCAGACAGCAGGCGCAGTCATTAAGGAAACAAAGAAAGAAGCTACTTCAACATCAGCCTTCACACTGGAATAACAAATATGTCTTATAAGAAAATAAGAAATTACAGTATTTGCAAATAGGATAATAATTTATGTTATAAAATTTAATAGCTAGAGCTGGCAAAAAGCAAAGACAAGGGTGCCATTTAATTTGTTGCGCTCTGCTGGTGAGCAAGGTTTACAGGCAATGGCGCAGAGCAGCAAGAGTGAATCTGCCTCACCTATAAGACACTGGGCTATATGATCTCATGGTGTGTGTTACGCTGTTCTGTCTCTCTCCCTTCATATTGCATTACAGTTATCATGTATCGCATCCTGTTTATTTTTTCTTTTCTCTATCTCACAACCTGCTGCTTGGACTATGTCACTGAAATGGCTCAACAGAACTGCAAAAGCATCTTCTAAAGGTAAAGTCTCTTACAATTCCTGAGAAAAATGCTGTCCTAAAAGTTGTCCTACATGTGAACTTAGAAGGAAATATCTATAACAAGAGGTACATTAGGACTCCCCCAAGTAAGACTAGTCATTTGGGTGGGGTCAAGGAGAAATGACCAAAGTGCTTGTATATCGCTCTCTACAACTACCTGAAAGGAGGCTGTAGCGAGGTGGGGGTCGGTCTCTTCTCCCAAGTAACAAGTGATAGGATGAGAGGAAAGGGCCTGAAGTTGCACCAGGGGAGGTTTAGATTGGATATTAGGAAAAATTTCTTCACTGCAAGGGTTGTCAAGCACTGGAACATGATGCCCAGGGAAGTGGTGGAGTCACCATCCCTGGAGGTATTTAAAAGACCTGTAGATGTGGTGCTTAGGGACATGGCTTAGTGGTGGACTTGGCAGTGTTAGGTTAACGGTTGGACTCGATGATCTTAAAGGTCTTTTCCAACCTATATGATTCTATGATTCTGTGAATATCAACAGAGTCCAGGCAAGTAGATAGAAAGATTAGCAATACGTTTCTGTAAAAAGATCCAAACAGTAGCAGCTGAAGAAAAATATCCTTATCTTGAAATACAAAGGAAAAGTACATTGTCAAATGTTTTTATTGCAAATCTTTTTTCTGCATCACTTTTTACAGCCTTGGTGAATAGAGGATTTACTTTTTCTCCTGACTTATCTCAAAAGGGGGATAATTACATTTATTTTGTATGTGTATTTCATAAAGTGTAAGGACTGATATAGAGAGATGTCTCACTGAGTTAAATGCCATAAAATTAAGCTTGTGATATTGCATGAGACAATCCCTCTCCAAAGCAACTGCAGTCATCGATTGATGACTAAAAGACTAAGAATGACTAAAGGACTAAAAGAAAGATTATTTCCCATTTGAAAGCACCTATAATTGTTCAACAGACAATAAAAGGCATATAATTTCTTCTGTCTCAGATGCTGATCAGAAAAAAGGCTACACTGACCATCGCCAGTCTGCTTGGCAATATATATCTAAAAACCTTGGGAATATCATCCAAAACACCACCAGAACATTTATGTTCCCCTTTATAAAAATGCTAACAAGAAATTTAGAGTTACTAAATTATAAGCACTGTACTTCAGGGAACAGCTGAGGAACGAAGATGCCAAATCTCAAGCACTACTATCTGGCAGATAGCCTAACAGAAATCAATCCAGTTCTAAAGGAAAATCTCCTCTAGACTAAGTGGAGATTTTAGGAGAGATGGCAAGTAGAAATGAAGTTCAGTTCCAGGTAGGACTGTTACTGCAATCAAGATATTCCTGTTTGTCACTATGCAATAAAAATAGTTGTTTGCTGACTCAGATGATAAGGTACCAATTTAGAAAGAGTGAGGGCTCTAGTAAGAGGGACCCTTTAATCACTTCCATAACCAAAAGTATCCCTTGCAGTTGCATGGACGGAAACATGGTGATTTCTCCAACTGATCCTGTCTATCAAGCAAGACCTAGAGCTCTCCTCACAATCACAAGCTTACAGTCTGCTCTTCTTACTATTTAATTGAATGGGAAAGAGGGTGTTAACAAATACGTTTAGAATTTAATATGTTCATAACTTTACTTTTTAGTCTTTTTAGTCTTTCTCTGTGGCTGTTGGTGAGAGCTTCGTTTCTCCAGAGGCCAATTCAAAGCACAACCCTAATTTTGGTGCTGTGTGTCATTTGCTGGAGGACTTGCTATCCTAGATTATACGGGAAGGTAAAGGCACCTGGCTTTACGAAGCCAGGACTGTCCTTTGTAGGTATCCACTATATTGCTGTGAGAGAATATTTTCACAAATTAAGACTGGGAAAAAAACAATGTCAAAGGTGGAGGAAAAAAATTTTTTTTTTTTTTTAATGAAGAAAGTATGCACTGGAAAGCAATACCACTTCTTGAAAATAGTCTGGTTTGTGAAATTACATGCAAAAAGTCCAAAAATTAAGACAAAGATGGTCTCTCCGCCCCCCCCC